>BQNB010099919.1:0-24821 GCA_026074375.1 Tanacetum coccineum | reverse complement strand
TGTAGTTTTAGTATGGGGGGAATCTATCGATTTGATTATACATGCAGCCGTTGTTCTCACGTAACCCGTTTTTCCACCAAAAATATGTAGTTTATGTGAAAAATAGCAAAAATTTTAAAAAATTTGTGCATGAAAAAAAATAAAAAATAAATAAATAAATAAATAAAGTGATAAAATAAGTGTTGTGACACAAATAAAGGTGAGAACGAGAAATAAATTTTGACCTGACCGGTTTTATATCTTAGCTTTCTCCTTAACGTAAATAGATTGAATTTTGCTAATCTTTTATACAAGAAGCTATAAAATGCGAATTCTAGCTTATCCAAGCCAAGATTTTGCAAGTTCCCATAATTGATTTTAAATATGCGAAGATCAATTTATTAGGCTAAGCATTCACGAGTTTCTTTCTTAGAAATTCTAAATTGTGAAGAGCAAGAAATGATAGAGTTGAATATAAGTTAGATGCTAAGTGTGGAGTAATTGGATCTCTTTAGAGCTCATAAAGGTTAATTATGACTTTTTGCTCCCATTAGCTTATTAAGCGTTATATAATTGTTGAATAAATAAAGTTACTTAGGTTTTTACGATTCTTAGTTTAAATCCCTTCGTAGAGATTCCTTCTGGTGAAATTAAGGTACACATCGAGGTTTTGTCAGTGTTGTGGTATGCTCCCGGGTCTTGTCGGTTAGGACGCCCGATGTCTCGGTTGCTACAAGACCACAGGATTTAAAATTTGGCTAATAATAATAATAAGAATAATAAATCCGAGATTGATAAAAGTTTACCGGATCATGGTCGGCTCGCATACCGATGTGACAGTTTTCAAAAAGGTCAAGGATCTCCTGGTCGAAATAAGACTCCTAGACCATGGTCCGCTTGCATACCGATGTGGCAGTTGTTTAAAGGACCAGGAGGTTTAATAATGTTGCAATAATATTAATAATAAGAATAAAGCCAAATTTCGACTCCGGGGTTAGGAGGACCTACAAGACAAAGCTGGAATAACATTAATGCTGATTGAAGATTAGTCAAACAGTATTTAATGCTCAGCTAAAAGATAAAGATCAACATTAATGCTGATTGAAGATTAGTCAAATAGTATTTAATGCTGATTTATAGTTTCCTAATTTTATTTGATCTTATCTTGTCTTGTAAACCCTAACCCCTCTAGTATATAAAGAGGGGTAGGCGTCTAGTATTGATTATCCATCATAGTTAGATCTCTCCAATAAGAGTCTAATAGTTAGCTTATTAGTTTATGTAATTGTTCATAGTCGACTAATTAAAGTCGAATAGTTTATAGTTTATTAGTTTATGAATAAAAACTTTGTCATTAATCATTGTTGTCTTATTTGTTTATTCCGCTGCGTGATCAATGTTATGATATCCTAGATAGGCAAAACGATCTATGAAGCCTACAATTAAGGTTTCCATAATTGGTATCAGAGCGGGTTGCTCTTGATATCTAGGATTCAAGGTTTTATGGTAGAAAAATGAAGAAGAAACCTAAACACAGACGCGTTTGGATCTTGAACGATGATGATGTTTATGGCTCATTTTGGAGATTATTTGAAGAAGACATTTGATTATTACTTATTTGATGTTGTAGTTGATTTTTACAGTTTTTGTGTTCTTATCATATCTTAAAGGAGTGGTCACCTTTAAGAAACTGTTCGTGAATTATAGGCACGGTGCGAAGATTTGATGATCTAGCAAAGGTGTACGTTCTACCTTTATGACGCTTACTACGGAAATTTGCAATCACTTTAAGGGTTACGTTATATATGCTCAGTGTTGATTTATAGAGGAATGAGGATTTTGTCAAGAGACATAGGTCTACTTATACATAGCAGGTATGAGACTCGACGTCATGTGGATAAACATGATATAAGACACAAGTTTGGGAAATTCAACTTCTTCAACAAAATTCGTATTATTCGTTTTTCTTCATCATTGATAATTTGCTGCTTGGAGCCTACTAAGTCCATGATTCAAGAGATGGTAAACATGTTAAGGGGAAGCTTAGTGTTTATTTACCATCTACATGCACTCCTATTTGATTATGACAAAAAGGGGAAGAGTGCATGGATTCAGGGGAAGTTCTTCATCTATATTAGCTTTAGGGGAAGCTTGTGTTTATTGGTTTTGTCATTATCAACTAGGGGAAGATTGTTGGGAATTATACTTTGAGTTGATTATGACAAAACATATTAAAGATGGAGACTACAAGACAAAAGATGGTATTAACATTAATGTGTATTGAAGATTAGGCAAACAGTATATTTAATGCCTCAGCTAAAAGATCATAAGATCATTTAATGTCTGATGAAGATTAGTCAAATAGTATTTAATGCTGATTTATAGTTTCCTAATTTTATTTGATCTTATCTTGTCTTGTAAACCCTAACCCCTCTAGTATATAAAGAGGGGTAGGCGTCTAGTATTGATTATCCATCATAGTTAGATCTCTCCAATAAAAGTCTAATAGTTAGCTTATTAGTTTATGTAATAGTTCATAGTCGACTGATTAAAGTCGAATAGTTTATAGTTTAATAGTTTATGAATAAAAACCTTGTTCATAACATTGTTGTTCTTATTTGTTATTCCGCTGCGTGATCAATGTTATGATATCTTAGATGGGCAAAACGATCTATGAAGCTTACAATTAAGGTTTCAACAATAATGTTGCTATAATAATAATGTTAATAATAAAGCCAAATTTCGACTCCGGGGTTATCTAAATAAAGCCTTCGTCTCTGGACTCGTAGTTGAGTTGTTTCGGATGAAATAAAAAAGATAACCCCTTAATCATGTGAATTTAGAACCTTAATGTGGACTTTATTCTCACCATATCGTCTCTTTAGGAAATGATTTCAAACTAATTGTGGTCTAAACTGGGTCTACTTTATAAAAATAAGGCCATAATTTATTTGTCGCCAATAATAATAATAAAAATCCTTAGAGGATTTCTGAATAAAGGAGCAAAAAGTAGCTATGCATACACAATTAGCTTTTATGAATAGTGTTAGCATCATAACTTGTATTCTACAATGATCTTGTTTTTAAGCTTAGTATGGAGAAGTGAAAATTGGGGACGATGAATTTATTTGTTCCATGATCCTAAGTATTATCAAAGAATAATGAAAGTTATAAAAAAATGGAAAAATGTTGAAAAGGGAAAAACAGGGAGTTTCAAAACTATTGATTTCTTAATCCCCATAAATGAGCACTTAGCTACTTTTCGAGGTGATTAGTTTAGGGGGATTGGAATTTTTGGTTTTAAGCGTGTATTTATATCATTGCGTGAGGACATGGCAATACCTTAGTATGAGGGAATTTGGTATGTGCTATTTTACACATAATTTTTTACCTTATAAAACGAGCTTAAATAACCAAAAACGTGTGAAAAATGCAATGTATATGCTTGTTTTTGCGTTTGTGTATGTGCATGTACCGGATATTAAAAAAAGGACAAAAAGAATGGCAAAACGGGCAAAACCGAGCACGGGATTGGAAAGAGCGCGGAAAACCAAAGCCAAAGGCATACCCATCTTTTACGGACCAACCCGGACCCATTTTATTAGGTCGGGTCAGCCCAAGATTGATAGTTTATAAACCGTAGCCCTTTTAATAAGCCCATAATCCATTTCTTATAAACTATCAGCCCAAATCAAAATAAAAGCCCATACCCTTTTATTAACCAAGCCCAAGTCAACACCATTTAAACTCGGTCAAAAATAAACAAAGAATGAAAGAATTGGGGGGGGGGCAAGAAAATTCGTTTTACTATTCACCGTCTTCCTCCAATTCACCCTGCTCAAATTAACCCAATTTAAGTGGAATTAACCCTTTTGTTTCTAGAAGGCCTGACGTCTGACATGTCAGAGCCACGCTGGCAATCTGGAGCCATATGATTGGTGAATGAGACGTGGCTTAAAATCAAGGGCTAAGATTGGAAATCATGAGGCGGTTAATGATTGATGGCTGAGATCGAATAATTGGGACGCTCCCCTCTGGCTTAGAAGCTTCCTCATCAGCTTATAAATATAAGCTCTCACACATAGTGCAATATATCTAGGAGTAGGGTAGAGTAGATAAGCTTATTTACTAGCTTAATTTTACGTTTTCATTGTAATTTTAGTTTTAAAAGTATTGTCACTCCTTTGGTTTAATAAAATTTAAGTTTCATTCAAATTCGTGTTATTTACCTTAAAATTTACTCTTATGCTTTAAATTTGTTTCCAGGTAATAAAATAAGCTGTCAATAAGCTCATATCAATCTCAAATACTTATATAATGTTCATATAAGCTTGTTTAAGCTATTTGATCTTCTAGACTTGTGTACCATACCTTGACTTTTATGGAAATGGAATTTAAGCTTTTGGATGATAAGCTAGCCATGGATGAGCTTATTGGACTTTACCAGCTCATGAAAATGAGCTGGAGCTTGTAGATAAGCTCTTTGAGCAAATTAGGTCCTTGTTTAGCTGGGATCAAGGTACACATTCCTTTTTCTCTATTTTAGCTTATTAGCTTATTAAGCTTACTAATTGCTTATTCTGCTTATTGTTGTCTTATTTGTGCTTATTTAGACTTTAAAATGCTCAATGTGTCCACTTATTAGCTTAGAATAGTTTAAGTTTAATTTTAAAATCAATCTGTCTATTTTTTTTGTCATATTAGCTTATTAGTGTAGCTTATGGATAAGTGCTTATTTTCCTTTAGTTTTTTGTTTATTTGTCTTTCAATATCCTAGTTCATAATCTGTTTTTACAATTTATAACTTGTTTGGGTCTGTTTTTGGTTTAAAGTGATTTTTATGATCTTAAAGGGGTGTTTGGATCAAACAGTACTAACACACATGAGTTAGTACTGTTGGATCACTTTTGTCACTTAAACCAGCTTCTACAAGCTTAATCTTAGGTTTTCAATCTGTTTCTTCTAGTGTTAAAGCTTTAAAAAACAAATTTATGGTTCAGAGAAGCAATGGTGTGAATTTGTAGAATTTTATTGAATAACAAAGCTTATTTAGATCAGATCTTCAATAGAGGTTTTTGGAATTGTTTTTAAGAGAGTTTTGGTCATTTATGCAGTAGGATATAGCTAGTCTTAGAATTGCACTTGTCATTTGAAGTTTTGGACAAGTCTGTCTAAGTTTCCAAATCTCACTTTTCAAAGTTTAAAGTTCAGTTTTCAAAAGCAAAATTAGGTTAGATTAAGCTTGATTTATGGTCTAAAATTGATAGCATAAGCTTATTAAGGTTCAAGCTTAATCTGTTTAAGCTTAGTTTTATATTTTGTCATCATTTAGTAGCTTAAATCTAGGCCTGCAATAGCTTATTTTTCCTTTAAAAAAAGTAGTTTAGTTAGAACTGTCAGTTTTGAAGTCCTTTTTCTTACTTTATTTTAAGTCCAATTTTTTTAAAACTTGTTTTTATGTGTTATTTAGAAGCTAGACTTCATCTGTTTTTAGTCTTTTCTTATTTCTAAGTACTTACTAGGTCTGAAAATTAAGCTTAAAGTTGAGCCTCATTCCTTTGAAAACTGCCAGTTTGAGTCTAATAAGTTTTTAGCTTCTAAGAGCTTTTTAGCTCTTTCTGTTTTGTAAAACCTTGTCCTTAGTGCTTATTAGGTCTAGGGGATAAGCTGTTTTCAGCTTGTTTGCTTTTCTTTTGCTTATTAAGTCTTTAATGTCCAAATAAGTTTTAGCTTAATGTCAAAAATTTTAAAACAAGCTGTCCCTTTTGTTTGCTTATTTCAGTGCTTATTGCTTAAGTTTTAAAAAAGTTGTTTTCACAAAAGTTGTTTATTTTAAGCTATTTTATATCTTTGCTATTTAAAGTTTTTGCAAAAAAAAAGGGAAACTAGGGAAGTCTTGGGTGAGCAAAGCTCGAACCCAAGACCTCTACCCAGCCTCAACCTTAGTACACACACCCTTAACCAGCTGCCCTTGGGACTTTTTCGTTAATAGCTTGCAATGTTTATTATTTAAGGTTGTTTTGTTTAGTTTAGCTTATTTTGCTTATTAGCTTTTTAACTGCTTATTTGTTTAGCTTATTTTTTAGTTCTTATTTTTCTTAGGTTCTAAATAGACTAAAGTATTTTCCTGCATTTTTCCAACTTTTTATTAATTAGTTTACTATTTTTAATATTTTATTTTCATTAAAACTGATTTTAATTCATAATTAATAAAATAAAAATCAAAAAAATATAATTCTTTTTTCTAAAATTTTCTTTTATCATTTAGGACTTAGGAAAATTAAATTTGATTTCGTAGAGTTAAAATTTTTGATTTTCGTCTTTTAAAGAACGAGATTGATTCTCGTTCAAGTTTTTCGTGTTTTTAAGCTCAAATCACTTTCGTTTTTGGTCTAGTTTTTTTTATTCTTACATTTTAGTCAATTAGGACTCATAAAAGTTAAAAAAGTCATTTTAGGATTAATTTTTTATAATTTAGGTTTTTAGGTCACGTTTAGGATTACCGTTTGCGTTTTTAGTTTAAGTTTTTAATTGCTTTCGTTTATCGCCTTAATTGCCTTCTTTTTTAGCTTGCCTTTACTTGTGTTTGCATTTTTATTTGTAGAAATAGAATTAAAACCCAAAATCTTTGTCTATTCAAATCACTCGATCTCAAACTTAACCGAATCTCTATTCACGCTTCGTTGGGAAACGACCCGGGAGGTTTTTGAACTTTGCTTTGGTCAAAATCAACTTTCTAGAACCCGATGAAAATACTATATTATACTATCATTGATTTTCCCCCCTTATAAATATATTTATATATATTCATATATATATATATATATATATATATATATATATATATATATATATATATATATAATTTGATGTTTATATTTATATAATATTGTGTGTTCGGAGTGAATCAGTCATCTCCTACTACACCTACTGAAATACGTCAATTCCTAGGACTCGCCGGCTATTATCGTAGATTCATCAAAGATTTCTCCAAGATTGCAAAGTCTTTGACCATACTAACCCAGAAAGGCAAAAAGTTTGTCTGGGGAGAAGATCAAGAGACGGCTTTTCAAATACTTAAGCATAAACTTTGTGAAGCTTCGATCTTAGCTTTACCAAAAGGAAGCGATGATTTTGTCGTCTATTGTGATGCGTCAATTCAAGGTTTTGGAGCTGTACTAATGCAAAGAGAAAAAGTTATTGCTTACGCATCTTGACAACTCAAACCTCATGAAGAAAACTATACTACTTATGATCTCGAATTAGGAGCAGTTGTGTTCGCTCTTAAAATCTGGAGACACTCTCTATACGGCACAAAATGTATTGTGTTCACTGATCATAAAAGCCTTCAACATGTGCTTAATCAGAAAGAACTGAACATGAGACAACGTCGTTGGTTAGAACTACTCGCGGATTATGATTATGAAATTCGCTATCATCCTGGAAAGGCAAATGTCGTGGCAGGTGCCTTAAGCCGAAAGAGAATAATCAAATCTCGTCGAGTTAAACCACTCTGTGTTAGGTCATTAGTCATTACTATTCATTTAAGATTACCATTTCAAATACTCGAAGCTCAAAATGAAGCACTCAAGGAAGAAAACGTGCAAGCTGAAAATCTTCAAGGAATGGAGAAAGCATTTGAAATTCGTGCCAATGGAACTCGTTGTATTAAGAATCAAAGTTGGTTACCACTCTTTGGTAATCTAAGAAACTTGATCATGCATGAGTCCCATAAATCAAAATATTCTATTCACCCGAGTTCTGACAAGATGTATCAGGATCTAAAGAAACTTTATTGGTGGCCTAACATGAAAGCAATCATCGCTGAATATGTTGGCAAGTGTTTAACGTGTGCTAAAGTCAAAACAAAATGTCAAAAGCCATCCGGCTTATTGATACAACCAAAGACTCCTATCTGGAAGTGGGAGAGAATAACAATGGATTTCGTTACTAAACTTCCTAGAACATCGAACGGACATGACACCATCTGGGTCATTGTCGATCGTCTTACAAAATCTACGCATTTCATTCCTACTCGAGAAATAGAAAGCATGAACACCCTTACCTGGTTGTACATAAAGGAAATAATCTCACGACATGGAGTTCCAATATCAATCATTTCGGATCGTGATAGTCATTTCACCTCTAGATTCTAGCAATCATTGCAAAATGCTTTAGGTACTTAGCTAGACATGAGTACAACATATCATCCTGAAACCGATAGGCAAAGTGAAAGAACTATTCAAACACTCGAAGATATGCTTCGGGCTTGTGCTATAGATTTTGGCAAAGGATGGGAAAAACACTTATCATTGGTGGAATTCTCGTACAATAACAATTATCATGCCAGTATCAAGGTAGCACTATTCGAAGCACTTTATGGATGAAAGTGCAGATCACCTGTTTGCTGGGCTGAAGTTGGAGATACACAACTTACAAGGCCAGAAATAATCCACAAAACAACCGAAAAGATCATGCAAATTCGACAACACTTGTAAGCTGCAAGAGATCGACAAAGAAGTTACGCCAACGTAAGACGAAAACCTCTAGAATTCCAAGTTGGAGATCATGTTATGCTAAAAGAATCACCTCGTAAAGGTGTCATTCGATTCGGAAAGAGAGGGAAGCTAAATCCTCGGTACATTAGGCCATTCAAAATCCTTAAAAGGATAGGTCTAGTGGCATATAAACTCGAGCTTCCTGAAGAACTCAGCAAAGTTCACAACACTTTCCACGTTTCTAATCTGAAGAAATGCTTATCTGACGAATCTCTTGTCATTCTAATGAAAGAACTCAAACTCGATGTCAAACTCAATTTTGTGGAAGAACCTGTAGAAATCATGGATCGAGAAATCAAGCAATTATGACAAAGTCGTATTCCTATAATCAAAGTCAGATGGAACTCTAAAAGAGGACCAGAATATACGTGGGAACGCGAAGATGAAATTCGTGCTAAATATCCACATCTATTTTCTAACTTTCCATCATCATCCAACAAAATCTCGAGACGAGATTTTCTTTAAGGAGGAAGGACTGTAACAACCTGTAAATTTCAACAATGTAATTATCTCATTGTTATATATGAACCACTTTTTACGGGGAAATTTTTGCTTAAACTCATAATGCAACGTAACTTGCATTACTATTCTCTTATCATGCAACGTAACTTGCATCACTATTGCCTCATAATGCAATGTAATTTGCATTACTATTTTCTTATCATGCAACGTAACTTGCATCACTATTGCTTCATAATGCAACGTAACTTGCATTACTATTCTCTTATCATGCAACGTAACTTACATCACTATTGCTTCATAATGCAACGTAACTTGCATTACTATTATCTCAATATGCAAAGTAACTTGCATATCTAAAGTAAACGAGCACACGCACCTACATTATCTTTGAATATGTCAAGCAAACAACATAACATGTCAAGTCAATGATATGTTATCTATTTTACATCATTTTACAACAATAATACCAAATAAGCCTAAACCGTTAACATTTATGCTTAAACCCTAATTTTGGGCAATGTAAACATCTAAAGTGAATGCACAAGCTACAAAAGCTCAAGTACAAGTAATATAACACCTCATATGAATATACTTTCCTTTTAAAGTAAGGTACAAGTCTTTAGTGCATAATGTACAAGTCATTAATGCCTGATATCCAAAATAGCCGTTTTACCTCGATTTTCCTAAGTAAACTTGTACAATCTATCAAGTACAAGTTACAAGCAAGTCACATGCTTCTTTTACATCTTATAATCATTCTCATATCATGAAATTACAAGAAATCCAAGTTAGAAACCCTAACCCAAGCTAAATAGTAACCCGTGACCCGTTTATTGATTTTTATCCATTCTAAACCTCAACCAACACTCAAATAAGTTGTAATAACTTATATTACAACATTATCAATCATATTCAATCATTATTTCATCATTTCATTGCAAGTATACACGAATTTAAATCCAAGAAACCCTAACATGCCCTAATAAGAACTATCAACCCGTTTACTCGTTTTCATTCATTTAAAACCCCAAACCACCTATAAATTCTTGCTAAAAACTCTTAAATGAGTCTTGTAAACATATATCTATCACTATATTAGCAATGTACACGAATTGGAAGCTTGAAAACCCTAATGAAACCAATTCGTACCCTAATTTGACCCGCGACCTAAAAATTCCCATTTCTACCCATTTTAACCCAAACCACCTATCCACTCTTGATTATAATCCCTAATACAAGTCCTAGGATCAGTAATCTATCATTCCTAATCAACTACACACAAAAAACAAGTTTGAAAACCCTAAAGAAACCCTAACCGAACCATACATGACCCGTACCCTATTTTCCTTCAATTTTGACCCATTAATAACCAACCATGTGCACAAGCACCTCTATGACAAGCACCTCACTTACTCAAGCAGCTTACAAGCACCTCACTTCATCCCCTTGGTCACCAAGCTTCAAAATATCTCTCTTTGTCTCTTCTTTCTAGCCGCGGCACCACCAAAGAACCAACACCTCACCATGCTAGTTTCTAGCTTATAAAACTCATTTAATAGCTTCTTCTAGTCACTCCCTAGCTTGTACACATGTCCTAGATCAGATTGCAAGGAACCCTTGGCCCCTAAGGGTGGTTCGATTATAATTAGAACCAAAAATCCTTCATTTCAATTCATCCCACACTTCTTCTTTCTATAACCCATTTGAGAAACAATTCTCTGCTCAAGAAGATCCTAAGGAGATCCAAGAACAAGAAACAAGTGAAGCTTTAAAGATTTGAAGCCCCAAGAACAAGAATAAAGGCGTACGAGTAGAAAAACTACCCGAATTGACCCATATCCTCCATTTTTGATCCTTGAAGCTCAAACCCAGGTTCATGCTCATAATTTCTGCTCCTATACTCATATTATATCGCTATGATCATGCATGAACACTTGCTAAAAGAATCTAAGCTAAAATTTAGGCGTTTTGTCATTTTGATCCAAACCAAACCCTAAAAACCCTAATTTCATGTTTTTCTTGTTATAATCTATCATATATAATTTTAATTTAACAACTTTATTGGTTTTTGAAAGAATTTGAAATAAAAACCTAAGGATTTTGATTAAAAACCCTAATTCGACCCGTTTCGATTTCTGGCTTAACGAATCGTTAATTTAAACTTTCGTTACGTTAAAACATCTTACTTTAACTTATATTAACTAGCTATAACCTGCATTTATTATTTGGAATGTTAAATATAGCTTGCATGTAAATTAGCTCCTAATTTGTAATTATTTTCATGCAAAAGGGTAAAAGTTGTAAATTTTAGAAATAACTAAGTACAAGGGCTGAAAATGACATTTTATGAAAGTTATAACTATAGGGGTATATTATGTCACTTTCCAAAGTGAAAGGTTTACTTTGTACATCTTTTAAACTTGAAAGACCAAACTCGTAAAAGTGCAAACTCCAAGGGTATATTTTGCCATTTTTCATTCTTAAGGGTCTAAAATGTAACATTTTGAAAAAGTATAGAAACTTGTTCAAAACCTTATTAGACATAACTTCAGTTAACGCTTGACGTGCTTATTATTTCCAGATATTGATCAAAACGCTTAAAAACCGATTATGTTCATTATCGAAGTGCTTTTAAAAATCTTATTCCGAATCTATATCATATCACAATACTAGGGAGCTTCATATTAAGGGGTTTCATCTTGGTATTACGTTCTGACTGAGTTGTTGGGTTTACGATTTAAAGTGCCCTAGCTCCTCAAACATTTACTGAATGACCTCTGAATTATGATGGCCCGAACGGTGATACAATAATTCCAAACTCTCCAATCAAACTTATAACAATATTAAACTCTTAGAATCAAAGTTCTAGAGTACAATCTTCCTAAGACTTGACATATTTACTCAGGTTGCGTGACGTGGCTGTTTACTATCATTTTGTTATTTGAACCTTCCCTGTTAAGATTGTGTTAAAGTCGTCAGCTTTCATTTTGGAATATTTATTACAACTACATATTCAGGTGAGATTCATAGCCTCGCTTTTACTTATTTACATGCTTTATAAACCCGCGAGGGGGATACATGCTCAATTGTTTTTAATATACACAAGTACTTAAAACCGATATTGTGAGATTCATAACCTCGCCTTTACTTATTTACATGTTTTATAAACCCGCGAGGGGGATACATGCTTGTTTACAAACTCTTTTATATACTCGTTTATCTTATAACAATGTGATTACTTTTCAAAGACTTAATGAGTTCATAACCTCACATACTTTATAATCCCGTGATACCTACTATAAACCATGAATGCAAGTGTTTTCTAAACTATATGCTATACTGATATATTATTGCCTTAGTACATGAAATGCCTTTTTGGGTAGTATCTCCTAATATCTCTTTAATGTCTATTTGGGTAGTATCCCCCAATATCTCTTTAATATCTATTTTTATAGTATCTCCTAATATTTCTTTAATATCTATTTGGGTAGTATCTCCCAATATTTCTTTAATATCTATTTGGGTAGTATCTCCCAATATTTCTTTAATGTCTCTTTGGGTAGTATCTCTTAATATCTCTTTATGTGATTCATGAGTTTAGGGTGATAATAATGTTCTCCATGATAATTATCCCTGCAATACCAATATTTCCATTATGATAACTTGTATTCAACTATTACATTTCAAACCTATGAATTTCACTCAACCTTTGTGTTGACCCTTTTTTATGCATGTTTATCTCAGGTAATTGAGCAACTTATGGCATGGAGTGGCATGGACTTGAAGATGGCTAAAACTTGTTATCATTCACATTTTATGTTTCTAGATTTTGGGACCTGCCTTTGTAAAACTCTGATTTTAAATGAATGATAACGTATCTTTTAAAAACGCCTCTTTTGAGTTGTTTTCTATGATTGTGTCTGTGATTCATGAAGTAATACCCTAGATTAGCTTCCGCTGCTATATTGTAAAAATGGGGGTGTTACATCCACACTCTGTGAAAACTTATTTTTTTGTTTTTGATGAAAAATTCCCTACACTCGTTCTTATAAGTTATTTTCCTGTACAAAATACTGCATAACAACTTGAAAATTAATAATTCACTCATATGACTCGAAACTGACGCGAATTAATCTAAACAATTTATTTCAAATGTTTGAATTTGGTTCTAAAACCGGATATTTCCTCTATACTTATTTTGTTGCAAAATACCTTTGATTGCAAATAAGACGAAGTTACAAACAAACAAAGCATGATTACAAACTAATTTAAACATCATAAAACAAACAATAAAGAATTAAAACACAAGACACTCCTAATTACAGGAAAGGTAAATATTAGGTTGCCTCCCAAAAAGAGCTTTTCTTTATTTACGAGTCTTGTAGCTAGACTTAAAGTCACACGTCAAGTGTCGTAGAAGTGGTCCAAGTTGATGATTTCCCTTAGACTTTCTCTTTCGGAAGGCTTCTTAGTAGTGGGGATTGACTGTAGGGTTTTGGTAAACTCCTCTCCATCTAGATCGATTAGTCTAATCTTGGTGTGCCATACTCCATCTCTGTTTTTGGGTGGTTTATCCCAGTTAATCAAGTTTTTGATTAGGTCCTCTAATTCCCACATATTACTCTTAAGGTTAATGGGTATGGATCCTAAAAATTCTACCATCCTCCTAAACACTAAGGTGTCCTTAAAAGGATTAAGCTCGACATCTCTAGAAATTTCCTATTCCCCAGGTAAATGGCAGTCTAAGAAGTCCCTCCTAGCATATTAAGGGGTTCGTACGCCTATTCCATCCGAGCGAGGTTGTGGTTTGTATGATTCCCATTTTCCAAGTGTGGTCCAATAAGGTGCTTCCTCCTCACCTAAGTCGACTCCTTTTACTCCGAATACCGACCTAGTGATTCTTTCTCCTACCGCTATTTTGGCCATCCTACAATCTATAACTGCGTTGGCGGTAGCTAGGAATCCTCTTCTTACTAGCAGAGGGGTTTTGGGGTCCTTCATATCAATCATGTAGAAATCATTTAAATGTTTTAGTATTCCTATGTGGACTTCTACGTCTTTAACAATTCCAACGGGGTAGGATTTGGTCCCGTTAGCTAATCCGAAGACATGGTTAGTCTCTTCCAATAGTCTGATGTTAAGCTTTTTGAAGAGGTAAAGTGGGATTATGTTTACGCATGATCCTAAATCAGCCAAGGATTCAAAAGGTTCAGAATCCCATAATCTACAAGGTAGAGTGAATAGTCTGGGGTCTTCCATCTTTGCTAGTATTTCTCCTTGAACAAATGCTGACCCGTTTTTGCTTAGTTCTAAGCTTTCCATGTATTTATCCAATATAGTGTTATAGATCGGAGTGTGAGCTAGGACTTCAAGAACCGGTAGGTTAAGATGCAAATCCTGGAATTCGTCTTCAAGAGTTGGTTCGGGTTCTTCCAGTTGTTGTGTTTCGATCCCCATCCCGGTTTGCGGCAAGCTTGTCGAGGAAATGTTTGCCTCCTTGGAATGTGCTTTGATAGCATTAATTGAAGTAGATGGGTAAGATGAGCATTGGGGATCAATTGTTGGGTAAGAACGAGTAAACAAAACTGGGGAAGTACTCAGTTTTGGGTTCTTAACCATGTTGCTAGGCAGTGCTCTTGCTATTCGATCGGTGATGGCCTTCAATACTATGTCAATTTTGTTAGTCATCTCACTTTGTTTCTATTTGAAATTAGCTTCAAACTTTGTTAGTCTAGTGTCTTGAGATGCCATGAAGTTGGATACCAATGCTTCTAGATTTGATTGATTGTTAAAGCTTTGAGGAAGGTTGTTGAAGGAACGGTTCGGGATTAAACTGTTGGGTTAGAACCAGATAAGTGGGTTTGAAAAATTATTTTGATAATTTTTGGGTTGTCTCCACCTAAAGTTTGGGTGACTTCTCCGTGATGGATTATAGGTGTCACCAAGATTGTTTTGCTCGAGCTTGAAGGTATACCACTTACCTCCCGCTTCATCGGTACGCGAGAATGCGTATTCGACAAAGGCTTATTCGAGATCTTCCATGCAATATTGAGTGTCGTGAGGACCACTACAGATTTCACATGAGGTAGTGACTTTGTTCACTTGAGTAGGTTGTGTCGGAGCAAGATGAACTTCGATCAAGCATTGGACTTGATTTTCGAGCTCGATTAGACGATGGTCTTGACCGGCTTAGAAAAATCCCTTTACCGGCTTAGAAAAATCCCTTGAGGCAAAGCGATTGCCTTGACCGGCTTAGAAAAATCCCTTGGGTCGTTCCAACTTTCATTGTCATAAAGGGCGAGGTCCTCTAATAATGCCCAGGATTCTTTGGCGTTTTGGTCACAAAGCTTACCACCGGCCAATTGGTCAATGGTTCGTCTTGTGACATGATTGACATGGTCATAAAAAATTTGGACTTTGAGCCAAAGGTCGATGCCATGATGAGGGACGTTTTGTAGTAAGTCCTTGAAACAAGTCCATGCTTCTGATAGAGATTCTCCATGATGTTGTTGGAACATCAGGATATCATTGTGGAGTTTTGCATTCCTTCCTGGTGGAAAGAATTAAGCAAGGAAACGAGTAGTAAGATCCTCCCATGTAGTGATGGATCCTGCTGGAAGACGTTCAAGCCAATTCCTAGCTTGATCATGAAGGGAAAATTAAAATAAACACAGGCACGTTCTTTCCTTGTTTTCACCGTCAATGTCAAGTGAGTCCATAAGTTTTAGGAAATCCTTGAGGTGTTGGTTTGGATCCTTGGATCAAAGTCCGTGGAATGAGCATCCGTTTTACACCAATCGGATGGTGTCAGATAGAAAGAGGTACCACGTTGTTCCCTATGAGGATCTCAATGGTATTCCTGTAGCCCTTGTGGCTAGGTTTGGAGTAGTCTCCAAGAGTACGAATAGGATTCTCGTCTCCCATGGTGGTTGAGGAGAATGGGTTACGAAACAGATAACAAAAAGAAAAGATAGACTACAAGAAAGCTAATATGCGGAAATCAAAGTCTCACTTGAAAGGATACAAGCAAGTAGAACTAAGTTAAACTATGATCAAAGCCTAACTATTCCCTGACAGTGGCGCCAAAAACTTGATGCGGTTGTCGTAAGGGACTTCTACAAGAAGTTTTACAACTCCTTAGGCAAAGTACCTAACCATTGTAGTAGTAGTATAACCAAGACTCAGAGGTTGTTATCGTTCTCTAGGGGAATAGGTTGGGAAGGCTTGATCACGGTCTAACAAAATTCTAGGGGTTGAGAGAAGATTATTTTTGTATTTTTATATTTTAAAGAAAGGAGGTAAATCATATGTTTGAGAGGTTTGGTTGGTTTTAGCTATTAAACTAAATAATAAACTACGCTAATGGTGATAACAATATAATAAAAAGATTGTATTCATTTAATCATGTATTACTCCTTAGATTGCTTCTCCTAGTGTTATTGCTTTGTCACACTTTTGATGATCTATGTAATTATTTCCTAAGTCATGAACAGATTACACGAACCCGTCGTCTATTTAATATTCCATTGAGGCAAAACACAAAGTAAGGTAGTATTAAGACTATTACTCAACCCCAAAGAGTATATTAAATGAATTTGAAATATATTAAAAGTAGATCAACCATATAAGGGGCAAGGTAGTATGAAGACTGTTACCCGATGGTATCCTTTCTACACAATCATGTTTCCCTAGACATATCAACAGCGGTACAGACAAAAGATGGTTTTCTAAAGCCTAACATGCATTTTCATCACAAAAAACAACACCACTAAGATCTACATTCTAGGTTTTATATACAATCATAAATGAATACAATAAGGGGTTTAGCCAAGCATGTTAAAGCTAAAGCAAGAACTATAATGAATCAAATAACAAGACATATTGAATGATTAAGATAGTCTTACTTGATTAAAACATGGATTGAAGGAGGTACAATAGGGTTTTAAAGCCTTAAAATCATCCTAATAAGCTGCCAAATGAACTATGGTTCGTCTCTCTTTTTTACTCTAAAGTTACACCTATAAAACCCTAATTTTGGGTCTATATTTATAGGAATATCGATGTGATAGCGTCGTGTTTTAATCGTAACTCCGTCATAAAATAGAATCTTCTAGATCCGATTTGAGTCGGTGCGGGCTAACGCTGTCAAGAGATGTTGTGACGCCGTCACTAGATGAAGTGTGACGGTGTCGTGTATAAGTGGTGACGCCTTCTCCAGGCTCTGAGACTTTAAATCTTGAAGAGTCTTGGTGTTGGTTCATAATCTTGTCCGTTTCTTCTTCAAATGAGCCCAATTAACGTGTATTTCTTCCAAATGCCTTCCAAATGCTAGATACCTGAAAAGGAACGATTAAGAACCTATTTTGGGTATAAATGCATGATTTAGGGGGTTAAATGACCCAAAAATAGTGTATAAAATGATACCTCATCACATAATCAACATGCAATGAAAGTGTGAACAATCAATATAAACACATCAAAACATTAAATTATCATAAACCTAATGATACACAATATCTGTAACAATATACAATATCATATTCGAAACGATTAAAGTAGAGTTCATAAAGAAAATGATACACTAACCGAACGATTATAGCGGAGTATAATGATTACAAGAATTTTCCTATGGAATTAATGCACTTGCAGGACCTTCTTATCTTCTAAAATCGTCTAAGAATCGTACTTGGTGGTTAAAAGCTTTTTGAAAACCTAATGCTAGGTTTTCAATTTATTGGTTCATAAATCTGATCGATACGGTGTATTGGTGAGGTCCAATATGGCGTATCCGGGGGTATTCAGCGTGGGCTCCACGATTATTATATTCTAGAATAATCCTTAACCGCCTCCTAATACGGCTGATGTTTCGTTATGCGTAGGTATTATTTGTTATTAAGTTTTACTATTTATATTTTGCCCACTATAAATAGAACAATACTAACGGGAAGTGTACATGATCAGATGTAGATTCATTGGTAAGTAGGGTGTCGATCACTAAGAGCGAGAACGTTAATTCTTAATAATCAGTATTTTAGTTATCTAAGTTAGTCCTATGTTATTCAAAGTTATACTTAAGTTAAACCTAAACTAATGGTAAACGGGGAGTTTTTAGCCTGAGAGACTGGCACGAATTTGGGTTTACCTAGACTAAGATAGGACGAATAACCGACACAAATTTGATAGTTAGAAGATAGAGAAGCAGTTAATCCTTGTGTAAGGAAAACATATTAACCATGTTTAATCAAATATAATGCTGGTTTTAGCTTATAAGTGCAATGATTGTCCTATCTCATTGTTGATATATCATTCCTAAACTTAGGCGATAATTCTTCCTAAGACCTAGACTCGGCAATTATGTCACAATTATCCAAATCTGCATAAACCTCTTCGCGGTTGTTTATAATCTATCTCAGGAGACAATAATGGTGATCTTATCGAATCCTAGCTCAATGAGACTTTACTAACTTACTACTTAACGACTCTTTATATACTAGTAGTCCATTTGTCCAAATCTTTACTCAAGGAATTAGAACGTCACTTGTTGATCCTAGGTCACCTACTAGTCCAACTTGTTCACTAAACCAGAAGTAAAGACAACACGTTACTTGTTGTTAGGATTTATGTTTTAGTAAGTTAGTACCGACAGTACAAATAGTTAGTACTGATAGTTATAGTTAGTACTGACAGTACAAAATGTAAGTACTGCTCAATTAGTTAGTACTGTTAGTAGATAATAGTTAGTACCATTTATGAGATATGTATGAGATATTCTAGGAAAAGATATGTGTTATCTGTTAGCGATTTGTAAGCTTGTTTGGGTTTATCCTTAGCATATAAAAGGATCCCTCTTGGCATAGTTAGATATACGAACTCAAGAAATCTCATACAAAATCATATCTCAAATAGTTAGTAATCTATAATTGTTCGAAGCAGATTAATAGAAGTTGTTATTTAGTTATACATTGTTTTTCTTAGTACTTGTGTGAAGATTCCGCATTAACACATAGTATTCATAATCAGTGTTTCTATATAGTCAGTTGTATTTATACATCTTGGCTATCAACTTAAGAGGCTGCCAGAGATCTATTCGGTTTTAGGGACTCACAAGTGGTATCAGAGCCTGGGTGAGAAAAACTCTGTAATAAGAGAACAATCAAATAAACTCTCATCTCTTAAACTTAAACATGTTGCATCCCATCATAAGATGCAATTCCACCACTACCACCTCTTTCCTTCTCACAAACACCACCCAACAAACTCCTTATACAGTTTTTTTTCAACCATCAAGCTGGCTGATTCTCAAAAAGGGAGAGAATATGAATATTTGGGCTTATGAAAGATGGTGCACTATTTGGCCATTACAGGACTATCCAAATCTGGGAGGTTATACAAAATGGGAATGGTCCGGTATCAATCTCTACGGATACATTAGGACAAATTAGGTTTTGCCTCTAGACTGCAGAAGAGATAGTAGCCAGGGTGAAAAGAGAGAGAAAAAGCAAGGGCCACCTTCGTTATGGCCCTACAGAAGATCTCTTGGCCTAAGTTCCATTAAGATGACAGATGCAAAAGAAATGTGGGAATGCCATCAAATCAAGATTTGTGGTAAATGAAAATCCAAAAGATTGCAAAAGTATATCTTGAAGCAACTGTTTGTACGGATTTGCTCGGTATCCAACACAGAGAAGGGGCTTTCACAAAGGTTATGACATGTTTCCAAAGTCTTCTAAGTCAGTTAGAGATTCAGGGAGCAGGTGTATTACTTGAATGGATGCTAATCAAAGTTCCTAAGATCTTCTACTTATGCCTGGTCACAAGTTTCCCTATATGAGAACCAAACCAGGGGTAAACAGTCTTAGTTTGATGATTTATACAATATTCTAAGAGTCTTTGAGGTGTTATAAGAGGCTCTACTGCATCATACATCCTCAAGCCACAAAATGTGCTTTTGTCTCTGAGAAAACACCAGGCTGTACATAATGAAGTTAGTACCGCTTATTGTGTTACCTATCTTTTTCTGGTCATAAACACAAAGTATGAACAAACTTCTTGCATTACTCACTTCTTGCTAAAGCAATCAAGTTACCCTCAATGGATATGAGGACTTGGAACAGATTGATGAATATGACCTTGAAGGAAATGGACTGAAGTGGGATGTGGCCATGATACTCAATGAGAATGAAAGTTTTACAAGAAGCCTCGGTAGAAAGAAGCTACAATTTGTGATTCAAAAAGAACCAGTTGGATTTGATTAAAACCAAAAGTGGGAATGATTACAATTTGCACAAGAAGGCCATTTGGCTAGAGAGGGGTAAAATAAAGGGAATCTCAAGATCACAGGAGGAGGGATGCATGGAATACTGGGAAACATGGATAGGGAGCAAAACTGGAGACAGAAGGAGGATTTCATAAAGCATTGTGATAGTTGATGGAGAAGGTTTATGGATTGGACAAAATCATCAAAAGATGAAGATTATGCTTTGATGGATTGCAACAGCTCAGACTCAGACAGAGTAATTTTTGTTCAACTAAGTGTTAAAAGGGAGTTCTTATGCTAATCTTAAAAAATTGTATGATGCTCAGAGGGAGAACAATCTTAGTGATGCAAGCTTGATATAAGGCTATTCTCACGGGTCTTAAGAAAGGTTGAAGCATAGTTAGTTGTCATCAACAAGGACAACTTTGGTATGAACAAAAGATAAAAATTTATGAAAATCGATTTAGTGCTCAAACAGATGTCCTCACCTTCCATAAGAAATTATTAGTAGAAGCTTCAAAAGAAAAAAGAGATTTAATGGCTAAAGTAGAAAAATGGTCATAATTCTTCTAAAAAATCTTAGTAAACTGCAAATAGCTATATGAGTGCTATGATAAAAGTTTGCCTAGGGTATGGGGATCATCAGATATGAAGGATTTGAGTTATGGAAATGGAGTGTTGCAAGATGTTTTTATGAATAAAGAAAGTGAGATAGAAAACCAACCTTTGTATGATAGGTTTGTTTTAAGCAGAGGGAATGCTTGCGTACCCCACCCATGAAGGAAAGTTACATGCCTTAGGATACCTGATGGTAGAAGTAGATGATTTAAAGTTTAAATTGGTCCAAACAGACTAACCTATAAATCAGATCATAATCAAGTGAATTTGATACCCGTGATTCTAACACTAGTATAGAACCTTCTGAATTAGTGTTTGAACCAGTTGTCAATGAGTCTAATGTAAAAAGTCAACCTAAGGTTTGGTCTGATGCTCCTATCATTAAGGAGTATGAGTCAGATGGTGATGATGAGTGTGTAGTTATACCAACCAAACAACAAGCAACACCTAGTTTTGCTAAACAGCAAGTAAAAACTCCTAGGGAGGAAACATGTTTAAGAGTAAGATAACACATAGTCCAAAACCTAAAGTTGACTAAGACAAGATTTGGGGCATGGGTTGCCTGTAAGAGCATGTTTTGTTTGTGGTAGTCTCATCATTTTGATTAGAGATTGTATTTTATGAGAGGGGATGGCAAGAAAGTGACGTTTTAAACAATGGTTGGAATAATGTACAAAGAGTGAATAAACAAAACCAATTTGTTCCTTCAGCAGTACTAACTAGAACTGGTATAATTTCAGTTAATACTGCTAGAACTAGCGGTACTAAAAATTTTAGTACTATTAGGCAAAGCGTTAACAAACAGACAGTACTAACTAGTACTGCCATGAAAGTTAATACTGTTAAGCCCAATGTGAATAGAGTTAGACCAGCAAATGTTTTTTATTTAAAAACTCTTCATTCTTAAGACTTTCAAAAAAGAAAACAAGTACTTAGAACAGATTTTTTCAAATCAAAAGTTTAATACTGCTAAGGTAAATGCAGTTAGTACTGTTGGGGGGAAAAGGGAAACTGCTGTTAAGTCCTCAACAGGTTGTAATTGGAGACACAAAGATACCATGTGGATCCAATACAATAGTGGATCCAAGTCTTGGAAAATGTTACATTTAAAGATCCTAGGCAAGACTCAAGCCCAAACAGGCTTGGGTCCCTAAGAGAATCTAATCTCTTTCTTTCATTGTGCAGGATTATCCACATAGAGCTCTAAAGAATAAAGGAATTGTTGATAGTGGATGTTCCAGGCACATGACTGGGAACAAGGCCTACCTTGATGAATTTCAAGACTTTAATGGTGGCCCTGTTGCTTTTGGAGGTAGTAAAGGTTATATCACTGGTAAAGGTAAAATAAAAACTGGAAAGTTAGATTTTGAGGATGTGTGCTTTGTGAAAGAACTTCAGCATTTCAATCTTTTTTCTGTGTCACAAATGTGTGACAAAAAGAACAAGGTTCTGTTTACTGACTCTGAATGTCTTGTTTTGTCTTCTGAGTTTAAGTTACCTGATGAAAATCAAGTATTACTTAAAATCCCTAGACAAAACAACATGTACAGTTTCAATTTAGAGAACATTGTTCCTTCAGGAGGATTGGCTTGTTTAATTGCAAAGGCTACAACTGATGAATCTAACAAATGGCATAGGAGGTTGGGTCATGTAAATTTCAAAAACTTAAATAAACTTGTGAAGGGAAACCTTGTCAGAGGTCTACCTTCAAAGATTTTTCAAAATGACCACACTTGTGTTGCTTGTCAGAAAGGAAAGCAACACAAGGCCTCCTGTAAGGCCAAAGCAGTAAGCTCTATTAGCCACACCCTACAACTTCTTCATATGGATTTGTTTGGACCTACATCTGTAAGGAGCTTAAACCATAAGACCTATTGCCTTGTAATCACTGATGATTTTAGCAGGTTTAGTTGGGTATTTTTCTTAAGAACTAAGGATGAAACTAGTGCAATCCTTAAGGACTTTATAAGACAGATAGAGAACCAATTGAATCAAAAGGTTAAAACTATTAGAAGTGATAATGGTACAGAATTTAAGAACAAGGATGTTATTAAATTATGTGGGTTAAAGGGAATTAATAGGGAATATAGTAATGCCAGAACTCCACAATAAAATGGAGTTGCTAAGAGAAAGAACAGGACCCTTATTGAGGCTGCAAGGACCATGCTTGCAGATGCTTTTTTTTACCTAACACTTTTTGGGCTGAAGCAGTTAGTATTGCTTGAAGCAAAGATTCCCAAGAAAGAGCTTATCAAAGAAACATATGGTGCACAAAGAGTCTGTATCTAAACAAGGGAGGAAGTTTGCTAAAGGTGAATCATTAGTTCAAAGAGATCCTATATTTGATGAAGTTCCTGAAGATACAATTGATCATATAGAAACAGAGAATGCTCAGAATGAAGGGAGGACAAGAGAAATGGTGGATGAAGACAAGGAGATTGATGAGAACATACTTAGTACTGAAGATGTACTTAGTACTGACAAGGAGGTAGTTAGTACCGACAAGGAGGAAGTTAGTACCGACAATGAGAAAGTTAGTACTGACAGACCAATAGTTAGTACTGATGGATCCAAAGTTAATACTGAAGGGTAAAATGAAGGTACTGAAGGGCCAAATGAAGGTACTGAAGAGCAAAATAAAGGTGATAAAGAGAAAGTTGAAGGTACTGAAGAGCAAGTTGAAAGTACTGATGGGCATAAGAAAGGTACTGAAGAAGAAATTGCTACTCAAGCCACTCAAACATCCACTCAAACACCCACTTCTACAATCTTTGGAGATGATGAAACTATAGCTAAGGTTCTTCTCAATATGAGTCAAGCCAAGGCAGTTTCTAGAGAAAAGGAGAAAGGTGTAGAGTTGAAGGATATTGAAGAAGTTGACAGACCTAAGCCTACCTCTACAAGATCACTTCTAACATTAAAGCCTCTTCCAAAAATTGATCCAAAAGACAAAGGAAAGAAGAAAATTGAAGAGGAGGATGAATCTGAAAGTGAATCTGATGGTATTCCTGAAGCTGAGAAAAAGTTTAAACAGCTTGAAAGTGATGAAGAGATGGCTAGGAAAATACAAGAAGAGTGGGAAGGAGAAGAGGAAAGAAGCAGAATAGCTGAAGAAAAAGCTGCCAATGAAGCTCTTATAAGAAACTTTGATGATATAAAGGCAAGGATTGAGGCAGATAGACTTCTTGCTGAGAAGCTTCAAGAACAAGAAAGAGAGCAATTTACAATTGAAGAAAGAGCAAAGTTCCTTCATGACACAATTGCTGCTCAAAGAAAATTCCTTGCTCAACAGAGATCAGAAGCTATCAGGAACAGACCACCAACCAAGAATCAACTGAGGAATCAAATGATGACCTACTTAAAGCATGTAGGAAACTTCAAGCATGCTGAATTGAAAATCAAGAAGTTTGAGGAAGTACAAGCTTTGTATGAGAAGATTAAGAGGTCAGATGAAGATTTTATCTCTATTGGGTCTGCTGAAGATGAAAGATTGATTAAAAAGATGAATGAGAAAGGAGTTGATTCCTCTAAAAGTGAAGTACTCAAGGAGGAAAGTAAAGAAGAAGTTCAGAAGGAAAGTAAAGAAGAAGAGAGTACTAGAAAGAGAAAGCTTGGTACTAGGAAAAATATGAAGTCAAGGAAAATGAGATATATTCAAAACACTTCTGAAGATGATAGTGACAAAGTGAATGATGAGCTGAGATTACACTTAACTATAGTTCTATATGAATAAAAAGAAGTGGATTATGAAATACTTGACGGAAAATATCATATCAAAGAATGGAAGACAGAGTGTCTTGGAACTAAACCACAGACTGATCAAGCTGAACACTTTGAAGAGATTAATCAAAATGTAGTGATTAGAAGCAATGGACAAAAGAGATATTTTAGCACTTTGATGAGAGTATTGTCCATATTTGACAGAGAAGATTTGAATGCTGTGTATC
>BQNB010099918.1:525-24821 GCA_026074375.1 Tanacetum coccineum | reverse complement strand
AATTTAATAGATGGATATTTACATTGATGAAAATTGCGGGTTGTTATATGTACGCATAGAAAAGTATAGTTTGGAAATACCCGTACAAGAACGAATAAGCAACAACTCACATTGAGATTAATCTTAGCCACTGCATCCATAAGCACAATGTTTTTGGCCACTCGCTTCATCGCAAGCTGACTACAAAAATCAAAGTCCACACTAGCGAGCCCGCCTAATAATTTAACACCATGCGAGGGTCGAGCAATATTAGACGGGAAAACACCCACAAGCCTGCTTCAAGGGTCTTCCTATGGCCAAAATACTTTAGTTTTGTCAACATTTAAATGCAAGCCATACCGGGGGCCATCTTTTATAATTAACTCTAAAACCTTCCCTACAACCAAAGTATCTCCAACAATAGTACCATCATCCAAATACCAAGCCTGTAGAGAAAGGGTAAAAGAGTCTCTAATCTTACATATCAAGGGATGTAAAACTAAGGCAAAAAGCAACGGGCCAAGAGGATCACCCTGTTGTACCCCTTGGCATGACCGTAAGGTGTGCTCCCCGTAATACAATCTATCTGGGTTAGAGTAACATAATTACACCAAGCTCGAGATAGCAGGACAACGGAGATGAATTTCTCGTAACCTAACCTCTCGATCTACCAAGTTAAAGGCTTTTTTTAAATCCACCAACAACATCGAGACACCAACATCATTTCTACTCCCCTCAATTAAACGATTCACGGCATGAAGTGTAGCCTCACTCCCTCCTAACACCCCAACACCAAACTGTAAATCATCTAAATAACCATCCAAGGAATGACAAATCATAAGGGCACTAACCTTGGAGACAAGACGCCTCCATACGGTACCGACAACAATAAGACGAATACCACCAACTGGCTTAACCAATGGAGTAAGAGGAGCACTGGCAATATACTCGCCTAACATCTTTGGGCAACTCCCATCAAGAAAAAAATTCACCACTTGGGTGATAAAGGAGACTAACTCATCATAAACGGCAACATCAGATCCACTTAAGCAATCCATGAGGTGTTGGGCACGCAACCCATCCCGCCCACAAGACGTGCCATGAGGGAAGCTCTTAATTCTGTCTAGAACCACAGTTGGAGATGCGATGAGGTGATGATGATCAAAGGGTATATGTGGTAAAGAAGGAGCAGGTTTGAAAGGGTGCTTAGTCTTCAACTCCCATCAAATTTTGACTATGTAAAGTATGAAGGCAAGTTGTTCATGATATAATACAGTTATAATCCCGTTATACCTCACTGTTTCATAATACCATTATCCAGGGTTGCACCCTAATTTTGGTTAAACCAACCTTTCAAAATTGATCTTATGCCAATTAAACTCGGTAGTTTCGACGTCGTCATTGGTATGGATTGATTATCCAAGTATCATGCTAAAAGTATCTGTGTCGATAAAGTCGTCTACATCCCCATCGACGGTGAAACTTTGATCATACGAGGTGATCGAAGTAAAACCTAACTAAGCCTCATATCCTGTATAAAAAACCGAAAGGTATATATCCAGGAGATCCGTCTTTCTTCTTATCTTTCAGAATGTGTATTGATTAGCAGGAGTTGAATAAACTTATCGTAAAGAATCGTTACCCATTACCCAGGATTGGTGACTTATTTGACCAACTTCAAGGTTCGAGTGTCTACTCAAAGATTGACTTAAGATCAGGCTATCATCAACTGAGAGTCAGGGATGAAGATATTCCTAAGACTGCTTTCAGAACAAGATACAGACACTATGAATTTAAAGTGATGCCATTTGGTTTAACTAACGTACCTGTTGTATTCATGGATCTTATGAATCGTGTGTGCAAACCATACTTGGATAAATTTGTGACAGTGTTCATCGATGATATTCTTATCTACTCCCGTAACAAAGAAGAGCACGCAAATCATCTGAGAATAATCCTAGAATTACTCAAAAAGGAGAAATTATATGCCAAGTTCTCTAAATGTGATTTCTGGATCAGTATCGTGCAATTTCTTGGACCCTTAATTGATAGTCAAGGACTTCATGTTAACCCCACCAAGATTGAAGTAGTTAAAAATTAGGCATCTCCCACTACACCTACAGAAATACGTCAATTCTTAGGACTCGCCGGCTATTATCAAAGATTTATCAAATATTTCTCGATGATTGCAAAGTCTTTGACTGAATTAACCCAGAAAAACAAGAAGTATATCTGGGGCGAAGATCAAGAGTCGGCTTTTCAACTACTTAAGCAGAAGCTATGTGAAGCTCCAATCTTAGCACTACCAGAAGGAAACGATGATTTTGTTGTTTACTGTGATGCATCTCATCAAGGTCTGGGAGTAGTGTTAATGCAGAGAGCAAAGGTTATTGCATATGCATCTCGACAACTTAAGCCTAATGAGAAAACTACACCACTCATGATCTCAAATTAGGAGCAGTTGTGTTCACTCTTAAATTTGAAGACACTATCTGTATGGCACCAAATGTACTGTGTTCACTGATCATAAAAGTCTTCAACATATCCTTGATCAGAAAGAATTGAACACGAGACAACGCCGTTGGTTAGAATTGCTTGCAGATTATGATTGTGAAATTCGCTACCATCCTGGAAAGGAAAATGTTGTAGCAGATGCCTTAAGCCAGAAGGAACGAATCAAACCACTCTGAGTTAGATCTTTAGTTATGACCATTCATCCAAAATTACCATCACAAATTCTCGAAGCTCAAACTGAAGCACTCAAGGAAGAAAACATCAAGGCTGAGAACTTACGAGGAATGGACAAAGCATATGAAGTACGTCGTAATGGAACTCGTTGTATCAAGAACCAAAGTTGGTTACCACTCTTTGGTAATCTAAGGGACTTGATCATGCATGAATTCCATAAATCAAAGTATTCCATTCACCCGGGTTCTGACAAGATGTATCAGGATATAAAGAAACTCTATTGGTGGCCTAACATGAAGGCAATCATTGCTGAGTATGTTGGCAAGTGTTTGACATGCTCTAGAGTTAAAGTTGAATGTCAGAAGCCATCCGGCTTACTGGTACAACCAGAAATTCCTATGTGGAAATGGGAAAGAATAACAATGGATTTTGTCACAAAACTACCTAAAACCTCAAACGGACATGACACAATCTGGGTCATTGTCGATCATCTTACCAAATCAGCACATTTTATTCCTACCCGAGCGACAGATAGTATGGAAACCCTTACAAGGTTGTACATCAAAGAAATAGTCTCATGACATGGAGTGCCAATATTCATCATCTCAGATCGTGACAGTCATTTCACATCCAAATTCTGGCAATCATTACAAAATGCTTTGGGTACTCAGTTAGATATGAGTATGGCATATCATCCTGAAACTGATGGACAAAGTGAAAGAACCATCCAAACACTCGAAGACATGCTTCGAGCCTGTGTTATAGATTTTGGAAAAGGATGGGAAAGACACTTACCATTAGTAGAATTTTCTTACAATAACAGTTACCATGCCAGTATTAAGGCAGCACCATTCGAGGCACTTTATGGTCGAAAGTGCAGATCTCCTGTTTGCTGGGCTGAAGTTGGAGATGTTCAACTTACAAGACCAGAAATAATTCATGAAACCACCGAGAAGATAGTGCAAATTCGACAACGCTTACAAGCTGCAAGAGATCAGAAGAGAAGTTACGCCAATGTAAGGCGAAAGCCTTTAGAATTTCAAGTTGGAGATCGTGTTATGTTAAAAGTGTCACCTCGTAAAGGTGTCATTCGTTTTGGAAAACGAGGAAAACTTAACCCTCGGTACATTGGACCATTCAAAATCCTTGAACGGATTGGCCCAGTGGCATACAAACTAGAGCTTCCTGAAGAGCTCAGTAATGTCCACAGTACTTTTCACGTTTCTAATCTAAAGAAATGCCTATATGACAAATCTCTCATCATTCCAATAAAAGAACTTCGGCTTGATGACAAGCTCAACTTTGTAGAGGAACCAGTGGAAATTATGGATCGAGAAGTCAAGCAACTCAAACAAAGTCGTATTCCTATAGTTAAAGTAAGATGGAACTCTAAAAGAAGACCAGAATTTACATGGGAACGCGAAGATCAAATTCGTGCCAAGTATCCACATCTGTTTTCAAGCATCACTCCGGCATCCAACTAAATCTCGGGACGAGATTTCATTTAAGGGAGGGAGACTATAACAACCCGCAATTTTCATCAATGTAATTATCCATCTATTAAATTAGATGCACTGTATCATCCATCTATTAAATTAGATGCACTGTAATCTATCATATACCACCTTTATATAGGGAAATTTTTTGCTTTATCTCATTATGCAACGTAACTTGCATATCTAAAGTAAACGAGCTCATGCAACCTCTATCAATGCTATCTATATCTATGTTTATATCATGTAAACATCCTAATATATCAAGTCTATATCTTAATGTCACTTTTACCAAGTACATTATCCATTTAACGTACTTTTCAAAACATTATATCAACACAAGCATTAAACGTTAACGTTTATATCAAAATCCAAATTATATGTAATGTATACATATAAAATGAATGTACAAGTATTCAAATCATGTGTACAAGTTTACAATGCACCACATTTGAATTATACTTTCCCTCCAAGTCAATGTATAACTCATTAAAGCTCAATGTACAAGTCAATCATGCCTAAAAACCTAATTAGGTCATTTAAGCTCCTAAACCATGTTTAAACTTTACACCACTTTAGCACAATTTACAAGCACTTAATGCACAAGGTACAAGCACTTAATGCATGACTCCTAAACCCTAATCTATCCCTAATCTTAACCCTAATCCATGTTTTAAAACCCTAAACCCTAAATGAAACCCTAAAACCTTAATTTTACTCTAAACCTAAAACTAAACCCTAAAACTTAAAACCAAGTCCTAAACCTTAATCCTAAACCATAAACCTTAATCCTAAACTAATCCTAAACCTTACTCTATCCTAAACCCTAACCCTAACTAGAAATTAAAACACTAAACCCTAACCCGAAATAAAATGAACCCGACACCCTTTTCTTTCATTTTGACCCATTTTTAAGCAACCAAGCACCTCAAGCACCTCTATGACATTACCTAGCAGCTACCCTAGCACCTTACAACACCTCCATCACCACCTTGTAAACATAGTTATCTTCCTTGTAGCCGAAACCACCACAACACCATACACCTTGCAAATCTACACCTCTAGCCCACAATACTCATCATGCTAGCTTCCATGAATCACCTTAACTAGCTATGACACTAATCATTCAAGAAAACTTGGGTACTAAGGCTCCTTGAACCCTATAAATAGCCGAACCAAGCATACCATTCAATCACACCTCAAATTTCATCAAATACAACAATGGAGTCTTAAATCAGACCAAGAAGGATCAAGTGAAGTCCCTAAGCTCAGAATAGAAGCCAAGAATCAAGAAAAAGGAACCATTGAAGTCGTTATTAGGCGTACGAACCCGAAAACCCCATTTCGACCCATTTCTAGCTTAAGTAAGCTTAGTTCTTGTTCAATAAGTTTATAATCTGTATTAGAATGTTCATGATACTCTTAAGATCATATATCAACTCTTGTTTTAAGCCTTGAATCTTAAACCCATGTGTTTTTTATTAAAACCCTAAAAATGACCCGTTTTGATTTTCTAATTAACGAATCATTTTTCTAAACTTTTGTTACGTTAAAACATCTTATTTTAGCTTATTCTAATAAGCTATAACCTGCAAATATCATTTGGAATATTAAAATAACCTTGCATGGCTTTTTGGACTTGATTTGTAAAAGTTTTCATGGATAGGGGTATATATCATAACTTTCTGAAATTTATAACAAAAGTGGCTGAAAATGTCATTTTCCTAAAGTTATAACTATGAGGGGTTGTTTTTCCAAATTCTAAAGTTAAAGGTTTAAGTTATATATACTTATAAAGGACTAAACTTGTAAATGTTTATAAACCAAGGGTATATATTGTCATTTTTGTATTCTTAAAAATATAAAATATAATATTTTTATACACATTATAAAAATATATATCAACATTATAAGACTCGATTTTGTTAAAACTCGACACATTTGTCGTTATTAATCAACGATCGACGCATTTTAAATCAACTACGTTATACATTTAACGTAACTTATCATCGACTAGCTTTTGAAGAAACTTATAATCTTATCGTATCACGCTATTAGGGAATTTCATGTGAGGGGTTTCATTTGAGTATACATCTTGACGAGTTTGCTGGGTTTACGATTTAAAGTGCCCTAGCTTCTCAAACGATACTGCATGACCTCTGAATTATGATAGCCCGAACAGTGATACAATATCTCTATAAATTAACAAATCAAAGTAATACGTTAAACTCTGTAAAGTTTTTGAAACATAAACAATCACACTAAGACTTATATTACTCCAGGTTGCGTGACGAAAGCCATTACTTTCACTTGATATACTTTTGCCATTAATCAGATTCTCCCTGTTAAGGTGAGTTCATAACCTCGCTTTTAAATCTTCTAATATTTCATAAACCATAAGGGGGATACATGCTATAAACCAAGAATACAAGTATTTTTCCAACTGTATGCTATCCTGATATATTATTGCCTAAGTCCCTACTTTTGCCATTAAGTCCCCACTATCATGAACCGTTAATTACTCTGAGGAGTGAGCGCGAATGCTATGAATAGATCTATTTGGGACTGAGCTCCTCGTTGGTGTACCTATACTTTCTGGTAACCAAACGCACTTCATTTGAAACACTATGCGGGTGTTAGGCAAAGGCACCTGTTGGGGCAACTTGTGATTATTGATTTTCTCAAGGTCTCGGTGTCATGAGCTTAGAGCATAATACTAATAATTGTGAATGCATGCAATTATTACACTTATGGGCGTATAACAACGTAGCCCACTATTTATGATGACTTATATTCAACTATTTATCATAAACCTATGAATTTCACTCAACCATTGTGTTGATCTTTTTAGCATGTTTATCTCAGGAAATTGAGCAACTTATGACACGGAATGACACGGACTTGAAGATGGCTAAACTGTTATCATTCAAACTTTCTGTTTTTAGATGTTGGGACCTCTCTTTTGTAAAAACTCTGATGAATAAATGAATGATAACTAAATTTTCCAAAAACGTCTCTTTATGATTCGTTTTCTATAATTATGACTGTTGTACTATGAAATAATACCCCAGATTAGCTTCCGCTACTATATTTGTAAAAATGGGGGTGTTATAGACGGTTACGACTTACGAGCTAGAGATATAGCCAGATTATTATTTATTTATCAAGGGTATTATGGAGATTTCATAAAAATATTGTGGAGGCAACCCAAGCTCTACAAAAAGAGCCCTTATCCCCATTTGAAAATGTGTGATGATGGCTTAAATACAAACAAGATTATGACATATATAAACACTTGTATTTATTATATTAATTTTTTAAGCATTATAAATTAAGATTTAGTTACGATAAAAATGTCAAAAATAACATAAAAATCTATACAAACTAACAATTTTTCAAGAATTGATAAGGTAAAAATTAAGAATCTTGCGCATGCGGAACAACATACAAGGAATCCATGACTGGAAACTATTTATGTGTTTTTAGGGTAGATTCGGTTTAGCCTTTCTGAAATTACGTGCTTGATTCAATCCTCAATGTTAAATATGCGATATAATAATAAGGAAAACTTTAGTGACGTAACTCGCAACCGGTAAAAAAGTTCCAACTTCCAATAATAACCAAACAGACCATCTCTTATACAATAATGGAAAAGAAAAAACTGAAACCAATAGAAGAGCTCAATTTCAAAATTAAATCCTTCTACTAGCCAATGGAAAGTCAAAATTCAGTTTAAACCGCTCTCAGTTATCCGCCTAGATCAAAATTCTTCATAAAAGTACATGTGTCAAAATTTTAAAAAGAAAAAGTTAAAAAAAAGAAGGTTATTCTTATAAATTTAGTGACTAAGTTTAAACTATTAATAATTTTGATTTTGTATATTAATTAAGGAAAAAAAACTATAAAAATTTGGTATAAATTGACAATAAAGAAACTAAATAAAAAACTAGAGGATAATCTATTAAATGCAAAGGGTTGAATTTTAAATAATGTTAGAATCTGATTGGTTGGTAAAATTTATATTTAAACTCAAAACTTTACAAAAATATTTAATTTTAAATTTTATATAACAAATGCCCCTTATACTTTATATTTGTTTAAAGTGAAACAACATTTATTTTATTGTTGTAAACTATAAATATTATTATCATTATTAGAATTTGGATATTATGCGTGAGGATCTTAAACTAGTAAAAGGCACGTAAATTAAGTGCAGTAATGAGTAAAGTAAAATTCCTTTGAAGGTGTATTCGTTTATATTGATTGAGATGAATACAATAGGATACATATATAGTATGCATAATGGGTCTAACCTAGTTACATACAAATACAAAGAAGGCCATGGGCCGTATAGACTGTTAACATTTACAACGTGATTGTAAACAAAAGCCTTCCGCTGTCCTACTTCACATTATTAGAATTTGGATATTGTGTCAAACTAGTAAAAGGCGAGATAATTCACACCAACACATAAATTAAGTGCAGTAATGAGTAAAGTAAAATTCATTTGAAGGAAATTAGGTTTAAATTGCACTTCATCACAAAACGGTGAATCTATACAGGTCTAAATTCAATGCCTTGCACTTCAATCCCTTCAAGCGAGTCATCATAACTAAACAGTTCAAGACGGACAAGAATGCTTTTGTTGGTAGTACGGAATTCCCATATTTGTACTTCCATCCAATCATCACTTCTCTGTTTTGGAAGGCCTTTTATTTTTGGTCTATGTGATGTGTTGTACGTGTTTTTATCAACATTCTTTCCAATAACCGGGGTTTGAGGAGTTTGTAAATAGATATGCTGAATATCTTTTGTAACCGATTCTTTATCTCTCACATGTGCAGGCCCAGGCTGGACACTGTAGTCGCCTTCTTGTTTATAGACTAGGTAAGTAGCGTATGTTGTTTCACGTGGCAGGGTATTTAATTTGATATCGCATGAAATGTCAAATTTGCGTGACGAATTACGAGTCACTTCAAATCTGAAGAAAAAAAGGATTTGGTTATTTCTATGTGAGGACATGCTCAAATTTCCAAAAACGGACCAAAGTTCTATCATAGATTTTGTGTGTGAGAAAATTTATGATAATACATTAGAGCTCAAGTGAATTTATGGGCTTTCTGATTGGTCAAGTTAAAAGGCCTGTATCCATAAATTTCTGTTTTTATATCATATGTGCGTAGCAAGTTTTTACTGGAACAGAGGGATTGGAAATAGGAAAGAACCTTGTCTTGGGTAGAGACTTCCATCTCCATCTATTGTCTTTCAGAGCCGCTCGTGTTGCCAGCATAAGACAGTTCTCCCTATCTTTGTCATCACTTGGTACGTTTTCGTTCCAATACGTGTCTGGATCTAATATGGGTTGCGTCTCCACATTTTGATCCTTTAAAAAAAACATTACCAGCTTAGACTTTGGTCGACTATGGAAGATAATATCATATTCTCTAAACGTGTTATATTTTAGGCCATGGAATTTTCCCCTGAGAATTAAGCGATACGCTTTACCTTACATTGATAATAATTTTGCGCCTACTTACTTATTTCTTATGAATGTTCGCAATACTAATAAGATCATATAAAAAACGACGAAATTTAATAACTGGTGTTTGACAACTTACTTCCTCCTGTGGTTGAAACTCGATGCCTTCTACTAGTAAAGTTGGACAGTGCTGACAGTCAAACAGAATTTCAAGATCAACAGTTCTTCCGTCGCTAGTAAGCTGATACAATTCCGCACTCAGCCATGCATCTTTTCTCTCATCTGCAAGAAATGAATAAGATTTTTTTCCGTCTTTTATTTTGTATTCAAGGCCTATATAACGTTCTTTAGGCTTCTTATTTTTGAACACAAGGTTCACGGTGTATGGGGTTCCTGGCGATAAGAATCGAGTTCTAACATGTGTTGTAAATATCAGTTTTGATGGTTCATAGAAGCCACCTGAAAATCTGCTTGAAGAAGCAGCAACAAAATATAGATTAGTTTAAAGTTAATATACAGAAATAGTATCATGATCTTAAAAACAAAACGGATGAGTAGGAGGACAATACCTTGATTTGTAATCAACCAAACATTCTGCTATAGATATCATTTCACAATGTTTAAGATTCTTGTTTACTGACAACCACTGAGGATAAATACAAGCAAGTTAGTTTGGTTGACGCAGGGATGAGCTTAGGGGTGTTAGTCGGGTCGGGTTGGTCTGGTTCAGGTCAATTCATGTCGGGTCAAAGCTGGGTTGAGTCTAAAAACCCATACCCGAACCCTAATATGAGTAAAATGATTAAAAAAATTGCCTAGTTCATTAAATACATATATAATTAATAAAAAAATATTTAAACATCCTTTTATTCGGGTGAGTCGGGTCGACCCGAACCCGAATTTGACAAATCATTTCAACCCGACACCCGACCTTATTTAGTATTCAGGTTGACTCTAATACCCCGAATAAAAAATTATTGACCCGAGTAACCTGACCCGAATAGGCTTATACGGGTTCGGGTTGATTTTTTTACACCCATGTATGAGTTCATAAACAATCTTCGAAATTCAAGGAGCCATTATTTCCGTAATCTTCAAGTTATAGCTAAAATACTAAATATGGTGTCAGCTTTTAATAGTACAATAGAATATATCAACTTTTTACCGTTCTCAAAACTCCTACGAACATTATCATAAGTAACATAAATAATTACCGTGTTGCCCCCATTAACGAGGATCCCATTGGAGAGGCGTGCATTCAGCTTTTCTTCTTCTGATCTGTAGATTCCACTAGGCACCGTATCCGTAGGCATTTCTTTGTATTCCTGAAGTCCAAGTGCAATCTCAAGTTCTACCACAACATCAGCCATGGTTGGCCGCTCTTTGGGAGAATCCCTGAGGCATCGATATGCAATGTCCAAAAATGTTTTTAGAGCACTAGGATCCCTTTGCTGCTTGATCAAACCTTCCAAGATGAAATTATTAAGGTTCTTGTTTTCTTGCGTTTTTTTCCAATCGGGCACTAAATCCTGAATGAGATGGCCATTGTTATATGTACAGCATAAGGTCCCACATAAAACTTCAAATAAGACAACTCCGAAAGAGTATACGTCCGACTCTTTCATGAGGGTGTTCGTATTTAATAACGCTGGATCAACGTACCCATGGGTACCTGAGGGATTTTTTATAACTGCCGAGTACTGCTGATTAGCGGGGGCCATCTCTGATAGCCCAAAGTCGGAAACTTTTGCATTCCAGTTGTCATCAAGTAGGATGTTAGCACTTTTAATATCACAATGGATAACTCGTTGGTATTTCCCATCGGCATCATGAATGAAATTTAGTCCCTTTGAGGCAGCAAGACAGATTTTGAGACGCTGCGTCCATGTAACTGTAGCGGAGGGTAAGTGGTGATCGAGACTTCCACGAGATGCAAGCTCGTACACAAGGACCTTTTCATTATCCTCGTCGCAAAATCCTAGGAGAGAGATGATGTTTCCATGTTTGTAACGGGCTAGTGTCATGATCTCTTTTTTGAATTCGGTGTCTCCTTGCCCATTCTGAGGATCTAGACGTTTGAAAGCCGCCATGCATCCGTCTTTAAATTGAGGTAGTTCTCCTTTATATACCTTTCCATATCCACCATTTCCGATCAATTGGCTTTCATCAAAGTCATTGGTGGCTGACTTTATATCTTCCAGTTTGATTTTTAGATGTCCAAACTCTTCCAATGAGGCCATTGTTATTTGTTACTGCAATAACAATGAGAAAATTTTAAATCAAGTTTTTTAATCAATCACAAGTGAAGAACTTGACAGAATCGAGTTTAGTGTCCACACGTAATGTGAAGTAGTATAGAAAAATACTGGGTTAATTACATGAGAATGCAAGTAGCTTATATTTATTTTCTAGTTTCATACTTTCATGTAGTCATTTTTTTTTCCAATTAAAATATAAAACGTTTAAAATATTGTTTTTCTGTGTATCTTTTGATTATTTTACCTTTATATAGAATGGTTATTTTATGACACAAAAGGCGAAATTCAAAAGTTTTGGTATCTAATAAGAAACATAGCTACATGGAACTAGAAAAGGATGGTAATAACCCAAAAATAATCAACACAAAAGGTGTTTATAATTTACCAAATGGTCCGTAAATTAAAAGTTTATTTTTATGAGCTACATAGGGTTGGGCATTATAGATCGTGAATGTGACTGAACCGTGAAACCAGACTCAACCGGACCGATCGAACCGAACTAAACATATTTCGGTCCGGTCTTCGCTTCATCTTTTCTTCATGTTCGATCCTCTATACGGCCCGATTCGGGTTGGTCTTACGCACAACCGACTATTATGATTTACTGGACCGGACTAGATCAGGAACGAACATTTTAGTCCGGTCGCCAATCTAAACTTTTAAACCAAATTGGTTTTCCGGCCTGTCCGATTATCGGACTGTACTCGGCCTTACATAGATGTACTTTACAATCTTAAAAAGCTTATTTTATAATAAAACCTTTTACAGGCTTTAGAGCCAAAGATAATTAATATATCAAAAGTAGCTTATTTCTTGAGAATTAAACTTGAGTTGAAAAGAGTAAGTAGTATGGCAACGTGGTGACTGCCAGCACCTTGTAAGAAGTTAAGAACATCAGTATTAGCACACCTACTTTTCAATTCTTTTTTGCCAAAACACACTTGGGTCTTGATTCGAAGAATTTAGAAAAAAAAGTAACAATCTATACTTAAAATGGTGTAGAAGAATAATGTAGGTAACGTTTTAATTAACCTTTTTAATCCACACACACCAACTAGTATCATTATTTAATGATGGTTAATGACATTTTAACCGACTATTTTAAAAGATTTAAACATATAGTTTATGGCACACAAAATCAAACCATTATTAAATCATGTTTCGAATGTACACACATTACACTAGACGTGAGCAAATAAACCGGTTCTTGAACCGGTTCTTCAAACTGAACAGAAAACCGGACCGGTCAACCTCGGTTTTGACCTGAACCGGTTTCGGTTCTTGGCCAAACCGGAGGTTTGGAACCGGTTTAGGGTTTTTTCGTTTAGGCCGGTTCGTCGACCGGTTTTTGGAACTGGCAAAACGAAATCGAACCGGTTAACCGGTTTGGGTATTTTTTTCAAATTTTGAATCTTGCTTTTATAACGTAGGGGGACCCGTGAAGCTGTGTTTTCTGACTTTTTGGGTCCAGTGTTTATTGTTTTGCTCTTTTATTTGATTATAAATAAAGAGGTTGTGTTTCAATTTTAATCACAACTCAAAAATCACAATCCTAAGCAAAAAAAAACTTTCTAAAGCAAATCCGAATTTCTTTCAATTAGCAATGGCAAGTCAATCCACCTCAACTACCGTCGGTTCATCAAGTGCACCGGTGGTTGTTCAAATCTTACCAAACAATCGAAACCCCCTGATTTGGAAAGACTTCAACATTTGCCTAATGTCCGACAACACGAAAAAAGCTCAATGTATTCATTGCTTGCATTTCTTTTTGACAGATTCCAACTCTACGTTGAAGAATCATATCATCCATCCGCATTGTGAAGCACTAAAGAGGGTTGCGGAATCGGGGCAATCGTCTATGTCTCGAGATGGGAGTATTTTCGTATACAATCCGGATGTTCTTCGTGAACAATTCGCGGGTTTGGTGATTCAACGAGGGTTACCATTCAACCACTTTGACGACGAGCAAACAATGAGGGTGTTTCAGAAACATTTGCAACCAAGATACGCTCATGTAAGTCGCACTACTCTCAAACGTGATGCAATGAAATTATAGGTAATGGCTAAACAAGCAATAATTGATCGTTTTCTTCAAATAAATACTAATGTCAACCTAACAACGGATGTTTGGACCCCTCCTCATGGGGTGCCCGGTTCTTACATATGTGTTACCGCACATTGGATTGAACCCGATACTTGGCAAATGATGAAGCGGGTCATTGCATTCGAAGACTTTCCGGTTCCCAACACACGTAGTGCTTTAGCTAAAACGTTGATAAATGTGTTTGTTAAATTTAAGTTGGAAAATAAAATTATGTCAATCACATTGGATAATGCTAGCAACAACACATCAGCAATTAGTAAACTAAGATTAAAATATGAACCACCAATAGAGGGTAGGTTTTATCATAGTCGATGTGTTGCACATATCATTAACTTGTGTGTGCAAGATGGTTTAGCGGTGAAGGATATTAATACAATCAAAGAGTCTTTTAAAACAATGTTAAAAGATGTTTTTAAATCGGGTGGTAAAAACCAACAACGCTATAGTAAAATCTGTAAACAAGCGGGGAAACCTTGTTTATCACCTCATTGGGACGTCCCGACAAGATGGAACTCCACTTATCATATGTTCCTAAGTGGTTTAAAACAAAAATCTACTTTGATGTATTTTCATGACCTTTTGGCTAGTAAGAATAGGTGTCATCAGTTTCCGGCTGAGAATTGGGTTATTATTGAAGGGTTAACCCAATTACTTGAAGTGTTTAACAATGCCACGAAAGTTTTATCGGGGGTTTACTACTCAACATCTCCATTGGTACTTCAACAGATTGTCTTCATGACTACCAAATTAACCGAATATGAATTTGAGGGGGGTATATTTAGCAACAGGTTAAACCAATGAAAATGTCACCGATAATTACTTGTGCATCCGCTTTAAACCTATGTTTTTATGTGCACGGTGTAGAGTTTCTTATCGAGTTGATAAGTACGGATTTGGAGAGCTTTTTGATGATAGTTATGCAAGTAAGGCAAAAAAATGGTTCACCGACTCGTTCGAATGTTTGTATAATATTTATTATACAAAATATGGTAACCCAACAACAACCGACTGAAGTAGTGGGGGTGGGGGTTCTTCATCGAGGGCGAGTCACGGGAATCAAGTGACCACGTTGCTAAGGCGGTTGAAAGAACATACAAACAAAAAGGCAAGGAGTGATCCTTCATTGTCCTTCGAATATGAGCGATATGTTCATTCAGATTTTGTCACATGTCTTAAAACAACGGAGTTTGAAACTTTTGATGTCTTGGGTTTTTAGAAGGCAGAGGAAACAATGTTTCCCATTCTATCTCGCATGGCCATGGATATACTAAGTATCCAAGCTACTTCGGTAGCTTCTGAATCCGCATTTTCAACAAGTGGGGGATGTTGTCAATCCGAAGTATAAGACTCACTCCGGCGTCCTTAGAGATGTGTATGTGCTTAAAAGATCACTTGGACGCTCAAGAGCGTAAACAAGACAAATCCACTCTTGAAACCCCCGTAGACTTTGAAGAAGAGATCTTGGATGCCGAGGTGCAAGCAAATGACGTCATTCCACTATCCGATAAAGAAATTGCACTTGATGCTACTAGTAGCGAAGGTTCTATGTCCGAACCCGGTTCTGGAAGAGAAGAGGTTGAGGCTGAGGCTAATTATGGTTATGGTGTATATCATGATGATTACTAATTGTCGATTATGATGTTGTATTTTCAATTCCGATGTATTATGTTGTATTTTCCTTTTCGATGTATTTCCTTTCCGATGTATTACGTTTCTGATGTATTAGGTTTTCTATTAAATAAAAGTTGAAGTTTATTCAGTTTATTGCGTATAAATCCACGAAAAACGAAAAAAAAAAACAAACCGGTCCAAACCGGTTTACAGGTTAACCGGTTCTAATTTTGAACCGCCCAAAACCGGTTCCAAGCCGGTTCGGGTTTTTTTCAAACCGGTTTCGACTGGTTCTTGACTGAAACAGGTCATGTTTGACTGAAACCGAATCGAACCGAACTGGTTAACCGGTTTGCGCACGTCTATCTTGGACAGTCTCACGATCACGATCAATCGCATTACGAGTACGTGAAGTTCCAATTTGTTGCAACGATTAGTGATACTGAACAACTTACGTAATTAAAAAAATGTCACCAAAATCATCCTCATCAGATGCATTGGAATAAGAATCACTAAACATTTTGAGTATGTGTTTTCAATAGAGAAAGTGCGTGAAAATTGGTTACAATGTGGTATTATTTATATAGTGTTTAGAAAACGATTGAAAAAAAGTTAACAATTTGTATAAATAAGCCGTAGATAAACATAGTAGATGGAAATTTTTATATATTCCACCAGCTATATTGTAGCTACGACTACATAATACTAACATCAACCTGCATAGACCATTTACTCCGAGATATAAAACTAAGCAAGCTATTTCGTCTTGTACCGATGTGGGATCGCTTTGTTTAAAAGACACAACACTTCATTCAAGTTGTGAAAAAATGTTGTCTAAAAGACATAACAGCCTTACCAAATCAAATAATTTTTGTATTACCCTTACACATTGCTCACTATGTCCTCACTATCTATCAAATAATTTTTGTGTTACCCTTACACATTGCTTTGTTTTTTCTTTCTGTAGCTATGACACATATGCTGTTGAGTTCCAAACTCATATGCCACAATATACAATTCGACAAAGCGCACCTTTATAAAATAAGATCATTTATTCAAAAGTTATGTTCGAAAGTCTTAAAAGTATTTTAGATCATTCGGTTTTAGTTGTTAAAATTTGAAATTATATTCATCAACAACTTTTAAAGTTTTCGGGTTGTCTATTAAACGTTCTTAAGCAAAATAGCAATAGAAAAAGCATGTGGCTTTTAGTGTTCAGTTTTGAAAATTATATGTTTATTTTACATTTTATAGTTACTTCAACAACTACGACCATCGACCTGCTACTACAACTTGCAACTATCACTAGCTGTTGGAACTACGCCAATTTTTACACACCACTTTAAGATGCCAAACAAGACTACTTAGATTGTGTTTGAAAATAACTTAATTAACTTAATATGAAAAAACTTAATTTATTACATGTGAGAACTTGTTTGTTTTTTCACTTAATCCAAAAATTGACTTAAAATAATAAGTGATAAGACTGAGGGTCTTCATGTTATGTCAATCGTTAATTAAATATGATTTAATGAAAAAAATTAAACAAACATGTCATAAAGATTGCAACACGACATTGTCATGTTCCCAAACCACAAACAATAAACAAAATAATAACAAAGAACAATAAACAAAAAATCGAAATCTTACGAGAACAGACATGACACAAGGATTTAGAAAAATTTACATGATTCTATTAGTGGATAATTTGACCCAAACCTGCTTGGGCCTAATTATCCACTAAGAGATTCCTCGTGGAAAGTCCGCTCTTCAAACTATAAAGAATAAGAATTATGCAAGATTCACATAAACTTTTTTAAAATAAAATTCACACAATAATATATCTTTCAATTTGTAGATGGAAAAGGAAATAATTTAAAATGAAGAGACATACTCCTAATAATACGTGGATTTAAAAAAAAAACTTCATGCATTTAGTATTCATCATTTTGTAAAGAGAAATGATATAACTTCCTAGTACTTTTATTTATTTATGTTTCTATTCACATAATCAAAATTGACGGTTTGAAAGCAACAAAAACAATTATTGGAGAATAAACATATAATATTCGCGTGTGTGTAAGAGGATATGTATTTTATCCACTCAGGTCACTATGACTACATGATACTAGTATCGACATGTATGAACCATTTACTCCACAATATAAAACTAAGCAAACATTTTGGTGATTTGGTCTTCTATCGATGTAGGATATAAGACTTTAGTTACTTACTGTAAAGTTATGTTTAAATGTAATTTAGATTATTCCGTTTTTGATGTTTAAAATTGAAATTATATTTGACAACAATTTTTCAAGTTTTCGAGTCGTCTATTAAACAAACATTTTTGTCTTCTAGCGATATGGGATATAAGACTGCATCCAAATTTTGAAATAATTTTGTTTAAAAGACAAAATAGTCTAGCCAAATCAAATAATTATTATGTTACCCATACACATTGATTTAATCTTTGTTTCTGTAGCTATGGCACAAATGCTAATCGGTTCCAAACTCATATGCAACTATATGTGACGCGCAACCTTTATAAAATAAGATCAACTGCTTTAAAGCTAGTTTGAAAATCTTAAAAGTATTTTAGAGCATTCAATTTTAGTTGTTTAAAATAAATTTTATATTTGACAACAACTTTTCAAGTTCTCGAGTTCATTAAACTAATAGAAAAAACGTTCAGTTTTTAGTATTTAGTTTGAGAACTACTAGTAATATGTTTATTTTAACTACCATAGACAACGTGATACTACAACTTGCAACTATAATTAACTGTTTGAATTGCGTCGATTCTAATACACCACTTCAAGAGAGCTAGGTACAGTAACACCATAACACCCATTTTGTGCCGCTACGTCAGCGCCACATCAACATAACACCAACACCACTCCCCTTATCATAACACCAAATAACACCATTCACCTCTTTATTTTCATAAAACCCCCTAAACAATTATTTCATTCATTTAACAAACTAACCATTTCATTCATTAAATTCAAATACACATTACAATACTTAAAAAACACACATTAAAAAAAATTCCGAAATTTAAAAAAAAATACGCCACGGCGACTAATCTTCTTCCGATGCTTCTTCAACTTCGCGCCAAATATGGTTCATAAAGTTTTGTTGGAGACTAATATGCGTATCTCTGTCTTTTAATTCTTTTGATTTACGACGTTGGGTTTCACATCGATCGATCCACATTGTTTTTTTGACCTTGCGGGATTAGAATACGCACGATTCAAGTCAACAACCGACATATTTTGATCTTCTAAAATCATGTTATGCATTATGATGCCAGCATACATGATTCTACGTAATGTGTTGACTTCGTATGCACGGGCCGGTTGTTGAATAAGTCCCCAACGTCCTTGGAGAACACCGAAAGCACGTTCGACATCTTTCCGTGCACTTTCTTGACGCTGTTTAAAGTACGTATGCTTCGGATCAGTTGCAACCGTGAATGATTTGACGAAACTTGCCCACTCTGGGTAAATTCCATCGGCCAAGTAATACCCATTACGATACTCAACTCCGTTTACCACATACGGAACCACAGGGGCTAAGTCATCTAATAGGTCGTCGAATAACGGAGAATTATCTAAAACATTAATATCGTTATTCGCACCCGTCATCCCATAAAACGCATGCCAAATCCACAAATCTTGCGAAGCTACAGCTTCAAACATTATAATATGGTATTTTTTATCACCCCTACCGTATTGACCTTGCCATGACACTGGATAATTTTTTCATTCCCAGTGCATACAATCAATACTTCCAAGCATTCCCGAAAAAAAACCATTAGACATTCAGTGTATGCATATATGTTTGTAATGATTTACAACGTCTTCTCAATGTTGGCTTTCTCTTAAATACATTCGGCCTATACATTCCATGATGCACAAATTAAGAAAAAATAGAGGCAATCTCGTGCAGTATTCTCACTCATTTGATCAAATATTCATCAAACCCGTTCGGGTGTGCTACCGTATAGCTAATAGGACTCGAAAGGCAGCTTGACACATTCATAAGAGCACAAATACTTCATTCGACCCGTACAAACGAGCCGAGATGTTAAGAAATGGAAAATGCAGTTGGGAGAAGATTAGCCGTATAACTTAAAATGTCAGTTGACAATTCTTAGTAAAAATAGTTTAACCGTGGCTCATAACAAATCTTCTACGATATCTTCTCCGAAAATAGTATCAACGGTATACTTAACAGTGATGCATCACAATAATCGGGCCCGTAGACGACATTTCGGCAATCTTTTTTTCACACAGGTCACGGGAAGATCGGAGGTATCGGTCTCAATCGTGGGTTGAGCTTCTTAAGTTGTAGTAGCCATTGCGTGCGATGACCTCGGTAGCTTTCTGTAAATAGAATGCGTCGTTTCCTCATCAAAGAAATCAAAAACGGTTCGACCAATTTGATTTTGATTCATTATGAAAGAGTTTGTAATGTGTTTTTTGTGAGAAAATAATATAGATGTATTGGAGTATTTATAATGAGTTGTGTGTGTGTGTGGGGGGGGGGGGGATGAAAAAAAAATTGAAAAAATAGTCGTTAAGGTTATTTTTTGTAAATTTATAAAAAAAATTTTTAATAAAACTAGCCGTTAGGAGGTTTTTTGTAACTTTTCAAAAATAAAGGGGAAAATTAAAAACAGCTATATAGCCGTTGGAGGGGGCAAAACGAATTTTTTTTAAAATACACCCCCAACGCACGTTGGCCGGCCAACGTCAAGCCCAACGGCGTTGGGCAACGCCGGATTACGGTGTAGTAACGTTGGGCAACGCAGCCCAACGCCATTGCCGGCGTTACTACACCTATGGCTCTAAGATGCCAAACAAGACTACTGTATTATAAAGATTACATAATGACGTTGTCATGTTCCCACACCACAAACCATAAACAAAATATTAATAAAGAACAATAAATAAGAAATTGAAACCTTATGAGAACAAACATGACACAGGATTTTGCAGTGATTTACATGATTTCTCGTGATTAGTCAACTCTTCAAACTAGAAAAAACAAGAATTATGTTAGGTCTACATAAGTTTTTTTTTAATTCACACAATAATGCAGCCTTTAATTTGTGGATGCAAATAAAGTAAAGGATTGTAAAGGATTCAAAATGAAGAGATATAATGCCATAAGTTACCATCCACATCATTATGTGGAATTTTATTGTAAAAACTTATGTGTCTCTAACATTTCTCGTTTAATAAATAGTTATGCTGGAAATTTTTTTTATCTAACTACATATAAAGCTCAAAACACCTCTTTTTCCCACTTCTAATTTTTAAGATTTTTGTTTACGTAAAGTAGGTAAAAAGTGACCGTGAGTGGGTTGAGATGATTGTGTTGTTCGGTTTATCGTGTACAACGGTAAGTACCAAAAGATATGATTGAGTGTCAAAAGTTTGACTAGCACTCAAACAAACAAGTGTGAGTGTTTACCGTGTGTAAACAAGTGTGAAAATATGAAAGAGAATGATCATCTCTTTACATGTGTGTGATACTCTCTATTTAAAGAGGAGCATCTAGGGTTTTACGGATAAACACATATGGATGACCAACGACTTTATGCAGGCCATGTGTTAATCATTTTATGTGAAACACAAGGGTGACAAGTGGCATTCCTTATCTGGCCTAGTACGGTTCGTACATGTTCATGTTCATGTTTGTTGTATCGTGGGTATCTTACTGTCACGTGTGTCGGATACCATTCCATAACCGGTTGGTGACAATCGAGAGACATTTGTCTCCACGTGTTATATACACGGCCCAATAGATCTTTCCAGGCCATCAGTGGCCCAAGAACGGTGAGCTTATTGTTTTGAGCCTATCAAAATGCTGGTCATGGCCTAATTTTGGTGTGTGCTAAGTGGGCCTGAGCCACTGATATTCATACGGTATCAAGTCCTCTAGTCTAGTATTGATATTCATACGCAAATCAAGTACTCTAGAGTCTAGACTAGTATTATATCAAGGGGCAATAAAATGATGTTAGAATTAATAAATGATAAAGGTTACCAGAGTGATTATGTTCGCTTCTAGACAAAGATTGTTTTGTAATTATTGCAAATGCATGTTTGTGTGGGAAACATGAGAGAATCTTTTGAAATGATTTTGAACAAGCAAGATTAACCGCGCGTTGCTGCGGGCGTTAATTTTTCGCGTGTTGTTGTGGGGCATTGACAATCGCGCGTTTTTTTTTTGCCCAGGCCGATAGAAAGTCGTAAATAGTTAAAGATGAGAATACTTCCTGTAAAAAAAAAAATTTTTATTTTTGGCAAAAAAAAAAAAAGGGGGATAACAAAGTTTTTTTTTTGGCCGATGAACAGTAACCGAGCCCATTGGGCCGGGGGTACTGTAGCGCTACCGTAGCACTGTTCATTTTAAGCACTATAGCAGTGCCAAAACGACGTAGTTTTACTTGTGAAATGTGTTATTTATTTATTTTTATTTGTTTTTTCGCGCGTTTTTTTTATGTTTAATAGTGTAAGTTTATTTTTTCCTGCACGTTACTGCGGGACTCTAATTTTTCACGCGTTGTTGCGTGTCATTAATTCTGTTTTTTCCTTTAATTTTGTGCGAGTTTATTTTGTCGGTCTCATATTTAATAGTGCGGGTTTACTTTTTCAGTATAGTCAATTCGGAAATATTACCGCGGGTATTTTTTTTATAATTGGGCCGGCCCAAATTTTTGGGCCTGTTTAAGTTAATTCGGAAATGTTACCGCGGATATTTTTTTATCTGAATGCGTCGGTACTTTTGTAACATGTTTTTCCTCCCTATTTTGTGCCAACAAATTAAAAAAAAAACTAATTGGGCCGGCCAAAATATTTTGGGGCCTTGTTTAAGTCAATTCGGAACTGTTTAACGCGGTATTTTTTTATCTGAATGCGTCGGTACTTTTGTAACATTTTTTTCCTCTCTATTTTGTGCCAACTAATTTAAAAAAAAAAAAATAAAAAACTAATACCAATTTTTGGGGCCTGTTTAAGTCAATTCGGAAATGGTTACCAAGGAATATCTTTTTTTTATCTGAATGCGTCGGTACTTTTGTAACATTTTTTTCCTCCCTATTTTGTGCCGTCAAATTTAAAAAAAAAAAAAAAACTAATTGGGCCGGCCCAAATTTTTGGGCCTGTTTAAGTCAATTCGGAAATGTTACCGCGGATATTTTTTTATCTGAATGCGTCGGTACTTTTGTAACATTTTTTTCCTCCCTATTTTATGGCAACAAATTTTTTTTAAAAAAAAATAAAAATAAAAAAATAATTGGGCCGGCCCAAATTTTTGAGCTAAATTTTTTTTTTTGCCAGCACTGTAGCTACAGTGCTTAAAATGAATAGTGATAGTGGGTCAAAACTACGTCGTTTAGATTCTCAAATGTGTAATAGTATAATTTTTTGAAATGATTTTGAGTTTGGTCATATTGTCATTTAAGCGGCGTGAGACATGTCCTTTCGACTATGCTTGACGTGAGCCTGACATCACTTGCACACGCATCTGTCAACACGTGTTTAGCATGCGTGTGACATGAATTGTCTGCCCAATGGGCTTTTGCCATGTGTAATCCAATAGTATCTTTTATCTCTATTACTCTATGTTTACATGTTATATAATATTGTGCAAAAAAACATAATATTCATTTACTAGCAATTATCTTTCACCGTCAATCATCACAACTTCGTAATACTATTAACTATCGTTGTCGTATAGCCATTGCATCGCGATGCACATGTATTCCACCATATTTATATGAGATAGTGTGTGTTAAAGTTATTAACTAAGATTCTCGACATGCACAAAGTTATTATCACGAAAAATATATAATCGAAGTTTTGAAAATAGGGACCTGTCACTGCAACGCGCAAATAACTCTTTTCTAAGTAAAGTAAATTATGAGTATGTTTGGCGACACATAGCAGAAAGCAGTAGCAGTTAGCAGGAGCAGTAAGCAGTAGATTTTTGTTTAAAAAATATGTTTGGTAACGTAGCTGTAAACTGTAATTAGAAAGTGTAAAATTACGAAAAAGACATATAACCCAATTAACGAAATTATAAATTTTATATTTAAGGGTATAAATGTAATTTTATAACGCTAGGAGCAGTTTTGAAATGTTTCTTCAAAAAGCATTTGAGATTAGAGTGGTTAAACAATATTCAAATGCTTCTTGGGGTGTTGCGAAACAAGCTTTACATTTAAAATGTTTACTGCTTGTTGCTCTTAAATGCTTCAAAACGCTTGTTGCCAAACACAGCCTATATATCCTTGTGGTTTTTGATATCAAGGGCACTTTACTAACCAATTCATTAAATCAATACAAAAAATAAACATTGCATTTCACATATTATACTCGGAGCAAAACATACACACTGTTATCATTCTTAAATATTGATTATTTGTGTAAGTCGACTCAAAATGAATTTTAGGTTTAAGTTTACTCTTATAATAAATAACAAAAAAAGAAAAAAAAATTGAAACCGAAAAGCAAATGAAATCATATCACCGTTAATCCGTTATCTAAATTAATATGCAATTCTATCACTGCAATTCTATCACTTATGTAAACACGCCACCGTTTAGTTAGGATTTCAAATGTAAATTTAAGTAAATATGCTACTAACTAAATTACATTAATATAACACAA
>BQNB010099917.1:0-24821 GCA_026074375.1 Tanacetum coccineum | reverse complement strand
ATTAAACTTAATCTAACAGGGTAGGTTAAGATGTAAGGGTGTAATGAAACAAATAGTTGGTGTAATTCCTAAAGGATTGGCTTTACGGGTTGTTCTAGTGGATTATCACTCTAAAGATGAGAGTGGAAAGGGTTTAAACGGGAGGTTAACTAATCGGTGTAGTTAATTAATAAGCAACATGTAAAGGCGATTTGGGTGTAATTGTAAAATTTACCAATTTAAACAAGTTACTCCAATTAAATCCATAATACTTATTATTGTGGTCTCGAATAGATATACCAAGCCAAGTTCTAAAGTCTACAACCTCACCGGCACATTCATATTTTGTGGAATTTGGGTAAACATTTGGAAACGGAAAGGTTAAATCCTCACAATATCTATCAAGGGTTATTAAGTGCAGGTTATGTAACATGTAATTTCAAAAAAGTATGCTTGAAAATTTTTAAATTTGAGCATATTTTAAGCCTTTTATTGTGAAAATTAGGATAAGTAAACATTCTAATTCCATCCCCCTACTTGAATTATACAACATCCTCGTTGTATACATAAAACGTTAAATATGGGAATTTAAAAAGAATTAGAATGAGAAACTCCCCTGAGATTTGCTCAGTAGATTCTCTAAGTTGCATTTATGAGCAATATTCCGTGTTGAACAGCCGTCTTGAAGTTTGAAGACTCCAACACTTTATGATTTCTAGATTCGTAAATTTTCCACCAATATTTGTCGATAATTCCTTCACGAGGTCCAGTAAAAAATATAGGAAAAACAAGTGCAATCCTATCTTGGTACCTACGGTTAATTTAAATAAACTAAATACGGATCAGTTTTTGGATACGGCGTATCAAGCAAATAAATACGGCGTATTTGCAAAACTGACAATAATGTTTTTAAAGTGCATGAAAAATAAAGACTGATAACGTCTAGACATTCAATACGCCGTATGGTATAGGGCGGATACACCGTATTGAAGTTTGGGAAGACAGACTCGATAACAGAAAATAAATAACATTCCGGGTTGTCTCCCGGGAAGCACTTTTGTTTACAGCGAAGTCTTTAAGTTAGACTTTTTCTTCAACTTCCATATTATTCCTTGGTTCATGTTACCTTCCATCCTTCATCCTTTTTCTTGAATATATCTTGGTAAATTATGGACAAATTATCTTTGTTTCTCTCCCAGATATCATATTCATAACTTCTAATAGCAATATATTCTTCGTTTGGTCCAATTGAGTATTGAATAGCTTCAAACTTTTCTGCTTTGCACCTCCTTTTGTTAGGTTGCATATCATTGTTGTCTTTACGCTTCGATTGCCTTCATCCATTTTTCTTTTCAATATCACGTACGCCATAGGCTTTGAAGAATGAATCAGTGGTAATGTTGGATGGGTTTTCATATTTAGATTCCATTTGTTCATTATTGCTTGAAATATTGTTATCCACACATCTCTTATTCCAATTTCCATTCATCCATGAGTGGAATATAACTTTTTGAGTCCTCCCATCAAATTTCTTATGGTTTCTGAATGTTGTGTTAACGTTTGACAGAAATTGAAGTAGATCAATACCCCAGTTCTCACCTTCATCCAACATTTCATCCTTTCCATCGTATGATTCGGGATAGAATCTACTAAAGAATTTCTCAACAAGCTCCTCCCAAGTGGTGATTTTTCCTTCTCCCTCACTAATCCACCATACGTTAGCATCATCGGCCAGCAAGAGAGGAAAGACCTTCATTCACACCTGATGGGAATCCGTCCCTAGAACTTAGATCAAATCAACCATTTTAGTGCTTTAGCAATGTGTTCCACAACGTCTTCGTCATACGTTCCATGATATTAAAAATTAATCCAATATTATATTTTATTTTCCTTTGATACATGTTCTTTCCGCTAGTTCCACCAAAATACTTTCCCATGAGCTCAATTTCAATATCGTTTAATGGTGATAGAAAGATATGGTTTGGTTTTGGAGCTTTTTCAATGTCATTAAAAAATGGTTCAAGTACATGACTTAAGTGCAGTTTCTTCTTCAAATCAACTAGCTCTGATTTGTCTTCTTGAAATATCAGACAGGATGGTAGAAAAAATTTTGCACAAAAATCAAGTATTTTAGTTTCTGTTCCAGATGATCAATACGCCGTATCCAATAGTAGTGGATACGCCGTATTAATCTGTTGAGATGAATGCGTTGTATTAGACAGAAAACTGGATACGCCGTATTCAGTGTGAATGGATACGCCGTATTCAATGGTCGACCAGAACAGTAAATTCAAGAAAACAATTAAATACGCAAACAATTGAACACACAAATATACAAACAAACTAAACTAACAAATATACAAATATTACAGAATATACAAGAATATACACTAATCTAAATTACACTAATCTTAAAGGTTAGATCTAATCTAATGTTAAAAACCAAAATATCAAAATAAAAATCAAGATTAATTTACACTCCCCGCCAACGGCGCCAAAAACATGATGTGTCATTGTGTGGGGTTATATTTTATTGTTTCAAGTTTTAAATTTATATTTTGTCGACTAAACCAATAACAACACTTTAACCGACAGTGTACCCGGTCAAGATGTAGCTTCGTTGGTAAGTAGGGTGTCGAACACTAAGAGCGTGATTAAATCTATCAATTTAATTAATATCTTGGTTATCTATTCTATGTTAATTCTAATCTAATCCTATGTTAAACCTATGTCAGTCTAATTCCTAGTTCTAATGGAGAAAGGGGGTTTTCAGCCTGAGAGACTGGCACAGTTTTGTTGGTGACTACAATCAATTCAAGACACTGTTACCCACGCAAGCTAATAGACAAAAGATGAAAGAGCGGTCGAACCTTATATAAGAAAACTATATTAACCATTAACAGTCAAAAACGGGCAAACACGGACACGAGAACGGAAGAGTGTACAAGAGCCGGAAGCCAAAGTCAGAAAAGTCAACTCTTAGTCAACTCAGTCAAACCACAAAAGGACAAAAATCCAAAGTTACAAATCTAGTCCCTCAAGTTTCCAAAGTTACACTAATGGTCCCTAAAAGCTAAATGGGCTTTTACCTTTTCATGAATCCTTACCCGGCCTAAAACCTAGGCCCATAACTCTTTTATATAAGTCTAGTGGCCAATTCTGCCAAGATTGAAAGTTATTTAATACTATGACTTGTGTTAAACAAAGAGAGGGACTCATTTTGCCGTTCACCCAAACTCACCCCCTTTTACCCATTCAGTTAAAAATAGGCGCGAAATCAAGTTATTATTGTTCAGCATCGTCCCAAACATGCCCTCTCCTCATATCAAAGGGCTTCTCAAAATCAAAGGGTGAAAACGACAATTCAAGAGCTCTAATGTACAAAGGAACACGTTTTAAAGAGTCATTTTCCATGAGCTCTTATTGGTTCAACTAGCAAGGGAATCGCCACATGGGGATGTAAAGAAAGCACAGGAAGAAAGAGGGATTTTTACTCTAGCTATCACTCGAGAACAAGCACAAAACGCACAGTCAATAATAGCCAGCTTGGCAATCACGGTGATTAGTCAAATGATTTCCCATGTCCAGTATTGTAATTCTCCAATGATAAGAGGATGTACGGGATGAGTATTAAGCAGGAGCGTCGTAACTAACTATAGGCTCCTAGAAGTTCTACTCAGCAGCAATAAAAGGCCCTTACTCACTCACACACAAGAGCACTTCTTTACTTGTAATTTTTTAGCTTAAAATTATTTAGCATATGAAAATTTTCATGTATTTTCTTTAAATTCCTATTGTAAACTCTTTTCCAGTAATATAACAAGCTTTTAGTAAGAGGAAATTCAGACTTTCTTTTAAAAAATTGTGTATAAATTCTCAAATACAAGTTCAAAAGAAAGGAATGTGGGGAAACTAGAGTAGAGGAGTGAGGTGAGAGCCTAAATACACGAAGGCGGTAGATATAGGAAAAGAGTATGAGATAGCGTAGGGATCAAACGAGGGAGAGGAAGGAGTACGTAGGGGACACTCCCCGAGACATCCATCTCCTCAATGCCGTGGCCCTTTTCCCACGTGACCCAGGGGGGGGTATGCTATACCCACCCATTTAATCTTCGCTAGTTCACCCCTTACAGACACGACAACCCCTCCATCCCACCTCTGCTTTCTTTTCTCACCTTTATGCTCTCAAAGATGTACCCAAAAATAATCAACTCTCACACTTCGCCTCCTTCTATCTTCCGTCATCGTCAACTGCCACACTCTTTACCTACTCCTGCCCCTCCATGGCTCCTTCGCGATTTCTCATTCAACCAACCCCTTTTGCATCTCCTCACTCCATTTTTCATCTCCTTCCCCCCCAACTACCCACAACTCCATACATTCTTTTCATCATATCATTCCTAATTCATTTCCGACCCTCCCAAACCTCTCTATCTCACCCCACTTATATTTCTCTTTTTCCCTCCAACTCCCTCCCAGCCTCTCTGGCTACCTACCACATCTTCACCCAATTTCCAGTTTCCCTTTATATCACTTTTTGTAGCCTCTATGGGCACACGAGCTACGACATGAAAAAGCCTCATAAGCACATAATAGCACTTCTAAGTCTCAACGCTTAGATTGAGCATAATTCAGATCTTATTAATCCAACTAAAATTAATAACATCATCTATTACCTTGATAATTGGAACATATTAATCTTAAGGGGGGGGAGGGATCCAAAACTGGAAGGGATCCCAAGACCTATACGAGTCTTATCTTATGATAGCCAAATCGTGTAAAAATGCTTAATTGAAGCCCTTAGCTCTGTGTAGCTGAACTCTAGTAAGTACACAATTTAATTTCCTATGTTCCTTCCATAAAAAGCTTAATAAATTGCTTATTAGTGAAATCGCTTATTTGCTTTAATCTAGTAGCTTATTTGGTTGCATATACTTACCAACGTTGTCAATTAGAATATAAATTATCATCAGTTTATAGCATAGGTCGACTTAGCTCTTAAATTTTTCATTACTATCTTAAAAAATCAAAAAAACCAAAAAGAAAAATTAGCATACTTAATATTCTTAATTCTAGCATAAAGTGCTTGTAGAAAAATGTTTGTATAATCTTGATAAAAGCCATTGTTTATCTGGTATCTAAGTGTTTATGTTTAGCTTGATTTGAATTGCTCAAGTTATTATAAAAATCTGTCAATTATTAAGGAGTGTTTGGATTATTATAGTTTGAACCTTTAAAAGTCAAATGTATTTTGGTGAAAGCACTTGGTTAGTTTGGTGATCATATTGATAAGTTTTAAAAAGGTTTTTGATAAATTATTTAGTTCTTTTAAACATCTATGACTTATTTTTTTGAACTGAGCACCAGGGACTATTGTACTCATTATAATCTTTGAGATTTTAGATCCAACTTTTCCTATGAGTAATATTCTTGTTAAGATGTCTAGACACACATCTTATTGAGTGTATTGGCATGGTTTGACCACCTTGGTCACCTGCAACTTGTTTAAACCAATAAGTCAATTGTACCAGCATAATAACAATAAGATTAATACTGATAGGTCTTATTGAAATAAAGTTAGGGTAGTTTAAATAAGTTTTAGCTTTTAAAACTCAGTAGATTTATAGATTAGATATAGAAAATTAGTTAAAGAACTTAATTTCAAATTTACTAGCTTAAATAAACCAAGTACATTTCTTTTTAAAAATTCATAAATCCTAAATAGACCAAAAACATAGTAATGGATTTAGGCTTTTAAGTTTTAGATTTTTAAGTTGTATATCTATTTTCCTTATTTGAATTATAGCTTATAGGTATGTTGTTTGGTTCTCATAAGCTCAGCCTCTGTCATGGCTTATTGAGCAATTTTGAGTTTTTCTTAATTTTGAGTTTTTTATGAGTTAAATTCTGAGTTTGCAGGTTTGATCATTAGAGTCCAGTTATATTAAGTAGTAAGAGAGGTGAAAGCTATAGATTAGCTAGTTGACATCATAAGCTACATAGGACAACTTTTGGTTTTAGATTTGAGCTTATATTGAGCTTTGTGCAAGTGATTTAGTGTAAACAAGCATAAGTGAGCTTAAAAGCTCACTTTATTTAATCAGTACTTCAAAAGCTCTTTTAAAGCTTATCTTTAAGTTTCAGCTTATGCTCCCTTCATTAAAAGTGCTTAAAAAGGTGTTTTCTTTCAAATTAAGCTTTTGGCTTTATCAAAAATAAAAAAAATGTCTAAAATGGGTGACGCAGCTCGAACTCAAGACCCCTCGCTTACATGCCCAACGTGTTAACCAAGTTGCTTCAATAGCTCATCCATCCACTTCTCTCCACATTTAATACTAGTACACATTTTCATTTTACTTTTTAATAATAAGCCGTAGCTTATTATAGCTTATTTAGGACTTATTTGTTAAGCTGTCTTTTTCTTTTTTCTCCTTTTTCCTTTAAACTTTTGTTAGGTTAGAATTTTCCCTGATTTTTCCATAATTATCCTATTAGGTAATTATTTTTAATCATTTTTTTCTTAGCGTTTTAAGTTCGTAAAATCATAAAAAATAGAAGAATAACTTTTTAAAATACAAAAAAATAGTTTTTAGCATAAGATTAATTACTTTTAGGATTACATTTAGAAAAATCATTTTCCAAAACACTTTAGATTTTTAATTTTCATTTTTGAGCTTTTATTTATAATTTAAAAATAAGAGATTTTAATTTTAAAATAGTTATAAATAGTTTTTCTGAGTTTTTATGTTATTTTTTAGAACTTTTCTAAGTTAAAAATCCTTTTTCTTAATTTTTTAAAGGACTTAATTTGCTATTTTTTAGGATTTAATTAGATTAAATTAGTTTTTAATTCATAAAAAATTCAAAAATAATCAAAAAAATTATTATTCCTTTTTCTAAAATTTTCTTTTGTCTTATTTTAGGTTTAGAAATTTAGTTTGCATTCTTAAGAGTTAGTTGCTTAATTTGCTTTATTGTCGTGTTTTATTTGCTCCTGTTAATTGCTTAGTGTTTAATTGTTTTTAATTACTAGTTTTTAATTGTTTCTTTTATTTGGTAGATATAAATAATTAAATCAATCTTTGTTAACATTCAAATTCATTGTCCGAACAACAATCGAGGTTTCAATTTCACAAATCATTGGGGAAACGACTCGAGAAATCATACTTCCCAGTTAAGTACGTATTATATATATTTTATATATATTTTGAAAATTTCCTTTTTAAAACTTAGTCCTCAGGGTGAACAAAATATTTGGGAATTTTTCCATATATTAATATATATATATATATATATATATATATATATATATATATATATATATATATATATATACATTTTTACGCGTATCAAAATTTTTGGCGCCGCTGCCGGGGATTATGTGATTAAGATTCTATCGTTTGAAGTTTGTTGATCGTATTTTGGAGAACCTTTCGTTTTCGAAAGTTAACGCTTTTAAAAATAAAAAATTAAAAAAAATATATAAAAAATAAAAAAAAAAGTAAAAAAAATAATATTCTTTTCTTTTATATAAATAGAAATTAAAAACAAAAATACAAAAATATTATCTCTTATCAATTTAAAAAGTACAAAGTTTGGGAAAAGAACACCAACAAATAATACCCTTCAATTGAGGTATTAATCATAATAAGTTCCCAACTCGACTTTAAGATTTTAAAAACTTACCATAAGTGTCACTTACGAGAACGGCTCACCTTAAAAAGTCAAATTTTTAGAGAGCTACCGAAAGTAAGTTTGATTATTTGGTTCAATTTCTTTCTCGATGCCGTTAACAAATTAGATTGTTAATAAACTTTTAGAAAAACCAAAAATATTTTCTGATTATTTTTACTATTCTTTCAATAGTGCATGCCACTAGAACGTTCAAAATTATTCTAATTCAACCACAATTCAAGACGATTCGGAGAAGAACATAGTTTTCTACATAGACGAGACCCGAGATTCGAACTATTGTTGCACCTATGACAGAACGTACCATGGAGGAGCTACTCCGTGCCCCCACGGAAGGTACGGAGAAGCTATTATTTTACCAGAAATCAATGCCGATCATTCAGAGATAAATGAGGAATTTGCTTCAGTTAGTTCAAGCTAACCCGTTTTACGGTCGTGAAAACGATAATCCTCATGCTCATATTAATAGTTTCAAAAGGATTACCTCGACTTTACGATTTAGGAATGTGCCTAACGATGTGATTAAGCTTAGATGTATCGCTTATTATTCGCTCAGAGGGAGCCACTAAAACTTGGTACGAGATAGAACCACACAAATCAATCTTGACTTGGGAGGATCTCTCTTACCAAGTTCATCAACCAATTTTCCATCCTTCAAAAACCACATCACATTAAAGAATGAAATTTCTCGTTTGTAACATAAACATTTCGAGAAATTTAGTGAAGCTTGGGAACGATTTTAATGAGCTCTTAAGCATAGCCCCCATCACGAATTTACAGGAGTAACTCAAGTTGATACCTTTTACAATGGTTTATAACACAATGAAAACAAGACTCATAAAATGCCGCGCTGCGTGTTGGAAATCTTTTGAGTAAAACGTCTAGAGAGGCTTTAAAAACATAATGAGAACAATCAAAAGACGTTATTCACGAAATAAACCGAATGCTTCTAGATTAAATGCAACTTTCTAGTAAACACGTATGAGAGAATGAGAAGCTTGCGTATCAACTTTTCGACCTAAGTGAGATTGTTTTTCTAAAAAAGAATGTCACTTAAACAACTCCCGCTTCGTTTACAGCGTTCGGAATCTTGTGTTTACTATGTGGTGTGCTCATTCTTGTATAATCTGTCCGCCTACCGACAATAATCAGTGCTAAGTGTTTATGTGACTACGGTTACAATACAATCAAGCTAACCCATCCAAACCGTGTTAAGTAATCAAATGGCACCACCAGGTTTGCTCCGTGCAAAACAATGGTCAAAATGGTTTAATTCAGAATCCATGTACAAGAAAATAACCATTAATCGGGGAAATAATTATTATGAAATCATGTTTTTCAAAAATCAAAATAATCATGCACTAAATTTCACAACCAAGGATTTCAAAACAACCTTATCAAATGCCTAATAAATCAATTTCACAAGAATTTCAAATGATTTCTCAAGTTATCAAGAGGAAAAAATGATAAGATGTTAAGGAAATAATGCAAAGAGTCAAACAATTCGTATGAAAGGAGACCTTAAGAATGAAATTCAGAACACGATAAAATCTCAACAAGCCGTCATGATGAATCAACAAACCACTTTTCAAAATAATTTGCAAAACATGATTTGTGGATTGTTTCAAAACCAAGCCTCAACTTCGGGTACTCTTCCGAGTAACACCATTCCAAAACCCAAGGGTGAGATGACAGCAATCACACTACTCGAAGTGAGTTGCTTATGAGGGACCCTCGATTCCTACTAATCCTTCTCCTAAAAAGGTAGTGGAACGAGAAACCGAGGAAACAACGGATAAAGAGCAAACAAATTTCCAAGGAAGTACCGCTCAAATCCCACCTCCGGTTATCCCCATTTCTATTCCGGAACCCGATGTTCTGACGACTTTACCTAAAACCATCCCATTCCGGAATCCGATATTTCGAAGAGTTTACCTAAGCTAAATATCCCATACCCTTCACGACGTGATAATCAAAAATCCCGTGACAAAGCTTCGAATCAAATGGAGAAGATCTTCCAAATCTTTCAAGATTTGCGATTCGACATTAGTTTCGCGGATGCTTTACTTTTGATGCCAAGATTTGCTCCTACGATTAAGAGTTTGCTCATGAATAAGGAAAAGTTACTTGAGTTAGCTAAGATTCCATTGAACGAGAATTGCTCGGCGATGCTTCTCAAAAAGCTTCCCGAAAAGCTTGGAGATCCCGGCAAGTTTCTATGCAATGTAATTATCCCACATAATAGAGGTATGCACCACGCCTTGCCGATCTTGGTGCGAGCATAAATATTTTTATGCCTCCTTCTAATTTAGAAAAAAAGCTTTCTCTACCTGAACTTACAAACAACATCGGATTACTTTAGAGTTAGAGGAACAACAATTACTTATCCATAAGGACTCCCGAAGATGTTTTTTGTCAAAGTGGGAAATTTTCATTTTCCTACCTGACTGTGTTTTTCGATTCGAAAGCGATCCCTCGAGTGCCTCTCATACTTGGGAGATCCTTTTTGAGGACCGGTCGTGCTTTAATAGATGTTTATGGAGAGGAAATAACCCTTCGGGTTGATAGCGAAGCCGTCACTTTTAATCTAGATCAAACCACGAGATACTCCTCTACAAATGACAACTCGGTAAACCGAATTGACATCATTGATGCAATTTGTGAGGAGTATGCTCCAGAATTGCTAGGATTTCCTAATTCTTCGGGTGGCAATCCCACCCCGACGTCTAGCCAATTTACTTCCAAATTCATTTTGGAAGAAATTGAAGCTTATCTTAAGGATGATTCGATTTCACCAGAAATTGATCATGCCATTTGCAATCCGGAGGAAGATATTTGTTTGATTGAAAAATTGTTAAATAATGACCCGTTTCAACTTCCTCCGATGGACCTTAAACAAAGTGAAGTGACCGAGGCAAAATCTTCAATTGAAGAGCCTCCGGAATTAGAGTTAAAAGATTTGCCGTCTCACTTAGAATATGCTTTCTTGGAAGAAAATGATAAGTTACCAGTTATTATTGCAAAAGGTTTAAAAAATGATGAAAAAGATGCTCTTTTAAAAGTGCTCAAATCTCACAAAAGGGCCATTGCTTGGAAAATCACCGACATCAAGGGTATCGACCCTCGTTTTTGTACCCACAAAATCTTGATGGAAGATGATTACAAACCTACGGTTCAAAGTCAAAGGCGGGTTAACCCAAAAATTCATGAGGTAATAAAAAAAGAGGTCCTAAAACTTCTTGATGCCGAAATGATTTACCCGATCTCTGACAGCCCATGGGTTAGTCCAGTGCATTGTGTTCCCAAGAAAGGTGGAATAACCGTCGTTGCTAATGAAGAAAATGAATTAATTTTGACTAATAACAGCTTTAGTACCGGAGTGAGAGTTTGTATCGACTATAGGAAATTAAATGAAGCGACTCGAAAAGATCATTTTCCATTACCGTTTATGGATCAGATGATTGAAAGATTAGCTGGGAATGAGTTCTATTGTTTTCTAGAACAGGATTATCAGATACTCCAAACACCAATAATTCCCCAAAACAGGAATTTTGGGAAGTTTCGAGGTATTTGGTTATAAGGCATGTGATATTGCGTGAGGACACGCAATCGTTTAGTTTGGGGAATTTTGATAAGTGTAAAATACACATATCCGTTAATACCTAAAATGACCCAATTAAACCCAAAACAGACTAAAAATGGCAAAAATATGCTTGTTTTTGTGTTTTGTGTGTGCAGGTACGGATATATCAAAAATCACAAGAAAACCGTCAAGAACGGGCAAACACGGACACGAGAAACGGAAGAGCTCAATAGAAGCCAAAGATGCAAAGCCAAAGCCAGAAAAAGTCAACCTTCAGTCAAATTGGTCAAACTTTGGTCAACAGAAGTTAACCATAAAAAGACAAAAACCCACAATTACCATTTAAGGCCCTCAACTTTCCAAAAGTTACACAAATGGTCCCTAAGCCTAAATGGGCCATACCCGGATCCAAAAGCCCATTACCCTAGCCCAACCCCTTTTTATAAAACCACAAGGGCCAATATTGCCATTTTCCAAAATCCCTTTTACCTTATACTTTTATAAACCAAAGACAAGGACTAAATTTGCCACCACCCCAAAGTTCAAACCTGAATTACCCGTTTATAGTTAAAAAGGGCGCGAAACCATTTCACTATTCACCCGTCGTCCCCATTTTTACCCACAGGTTAAAACAAAGGGCTTTTCAAAATTAAAGGTCAAGGACGACAATTCATGGGACAATGAACACAATGGCAGGGTTAATTATGTCAAATCAAGGGCTCTAATTGATCACTTAAGCATCAAAGCCACGTGGCTATGGAAGAAAGCACAAGGAGAGGTGGGTTTTACTCTTGGATCACTCAGAGAAGTAGCATAAGCTGTCACATCAAGAATGACAGCTTGTCAATCCTTGAGTGTCCACACTTGATCCAACGGACTAGAAGCTTCTCAACAGGCTATAAAAGGCCCTCACTCACACACATGGATTATCTTCTTTTTCTCTGTTTTAGAGTAGTAGTAGAATTAATCTTAGTTTTTGTTAAATGTAATTTTCCTTTTAAAAGTAATTGTAATTTCTTTTATTCATGCTTTGTAATCTGTTTTTGAAAGTTAATGAAAATCATCAGTTTAGTTTTAATAATAAGTTTTTACTCACAATCTCTCATAAGCTCAAAAGTTTGTTACTGTTCTAATAAGCTAATAAGCTCTCATCAGTCTCTAAGCTGGTGATTGAGCTAAAACTATTTTTCTAATTTACTTAAATCATAAAAAACAAGTTAAAAACATTAGCTGATGGATATGGAGCTTTTGGAAGGGAGGACAATTATGGAAGGGTCTCTAAGGACTTAACTGGCTTATTAAAGATAAGCCAGAGCTGTAGAAAAGCTCTAAGAGCATACTTGTGCCTTGTTAAGCTAGGCAAGTTGTAAGTTTCTCATTTACTTTCCTATTTTCATTTATAGTTCAATAATTAGCTTAATAATTGCTTATTAGATTAGTTTAATCATTTGTTTTTGCTTAATTTAGTATAAATCTTATTATAGCTTTATTTGTTTTAGAATCTGCAAAAAACCAAAAAAAATAGTAGTATAACCTGTGGATCTTAAGTTTAGCTAAAATCAGTTGTTAATTCATGTTTGTTATGCTTATTATTAGCTATTAGATATCTGGTAGTGATAATTTGTTTAATAGTTTTTATTTCATATGCTCTTACAATTTTGTCAATAGAATAAGGGGTGTTTGGTTTAACACATTTTGACCTTAAATAGTCAAAGTAACTAGTGTCCATTGCTTGAGATGGTTTAAGGATTAGTTTAAATCATTAAAGAAGTAATTTTTAGAAGTTAGTTTGAAAAATTGAAAAAGTTTGAGCTTATTCTTGTTGTCTCAGCACCAGGGGAATTTTACTTGTGATTTCAATTGTGAAATCTTGATCTAAGCTCTTTAAGGCTTAGAATTTGTTTTGAAGGATATAATTGCATAAATATTAAGTTTGAATATCATAATAAGAATTCTTTTTGTTAAATTCAAAATATGTTTTGAAATTTGACTATCTAATCTTTAACTGCTATGTATACAACGCTGAACCCTGCGAGTTTTTGAACCTAAGGTCCGAGTCCAGATACTAGTCTCTGTCAGGGTGACTAAAGCCTGGGTCAACTTAGCTGCAAGGTTTGGATGTCCCAGACAAAAGTAGCACTACATGGATGATCTCGCCTTCTCAAACTCATTATTTCGGGGTGAAACGTGAAGCATAAGTATTTTGCAAACTTTGATCCAAGTAGAGTTAAATATCAAAATAGCACATCGCCTAAGAAATATAATCTTGAGTCGGGAGTGACCAAGATTCACAAGTTGCAGATATGAAGTAGTGTTAGCATCTTCAAACTGATAATAACATGATTTCGTTTTAGATTGGTTTCGGAGGCAAGTGAAAAGTTCGGTGAGCGATGATTTATCCCTTTTGTGGGCATCTCGATTGAAAATGCATTTTGTTCTATGATCACCTAATAGTTATGGAAAGTTAACAAAGATGAAATATTCCAAAAAAAAACGGAAAAAGTTTTGACCTTTTGGAGAATAGTTGTTGTTTTAAACAGCTTGTGATTTCTCTAAACTCTCCTCACATCGCAAAATCCTTTGCTACTTTCAAGAAATATAGTATAGGGGAAGTTTTTACGTGAGTATTTCAGTTTTTACTGAGCATATAATATTGCGTGAGGACAAAACGGCAATCACTTATGTTAGGGAATTTTTGATATTGGAAAACACATATCAATTTGTATACCAAAAATAGCCCCTTTAAAAATGGAACATCGTGCATAAATTACATTGATATTGCTTGTTTGGTCTTGTGATTGTGTAGTATGGATCTTACAAATAACACAAAAAACGCCCAAAAACTGAACAAGCAAGGAACATACACAGAACTGAAAAGAGTGCACAAGAGCGGAGATTGATTGCTGAAGTCAAGCAAAACATCTACAAAGTCAACAAAAGTCAACCCTTGTCAACCATTATGCAACCAAATGAAAAGACAAAACCCCCCAAAATACAACGCGCTTAAAGCGATAAATCAAAGTTTTCCTAAAGTCCCTTAAATCCTCCACATCGTTATCTCTTTGTATTAAAGAGATATCGGTTGCTTTATCTCTATAATAACCCAGGAACCAAAACCTGATCTAATCCAAACCCACGCCCCATTTCCTTTAAATGAAAATATGGCCCAAGTCCAAGATACCCATCGCCTATTCAACGGCCCCACTAACGAGTTTTATCCTCTCAAATAGTAAAAGGGTAAAAAGGGGCCAAATTTAGTTGTTACTATTCATCGTCGTTCTCAGCTAACTACCCCACTTAAACAAAGGGTAAAATGCAATTGACGTGGCCAAATAAAGATTCGAGTGCTATGTGCCATCTCAGCAAAGAAATCGTCACAAGAAAGCTTCTCATTGGTCCAAGCCAACAAAAGAGGATTACGGGATGTATAAGGGGGAGGACACACACCAATCAATACGAAGGGGTTTGCACTAAAGAGAGAGTTTGAAACAGAAGCACAAACCTCCCAACTTACTGGCGGATTGCCAGCTATGGCACTCTCCGTGTAAGCACAAATTAGATACTAACGTTGAGAATAAAGATCCAATGATTGGCAATGATTGGATTGTCCATGATCAAAAGGAGTCGTCTAACAACTTGAGGACCCTAGAAGACTTCACTCTCACCTGTTATATAAGAGCTCCCTCTCTCACAAGAACCATCAACTCTTTTTCACCAGCTTTTAATAGTAGCTTAATTTAGGTTTATGCTTATGTAATTTTAACAATTCAGTTTTTCAGCACTTATGAGTAAGCTTCATTTCCAACGTATTGTAACTTCAGTTCTTTGTAGTACTAATGAAATTGTTAGGTTTTAATCTTGCAAAAACTATTGACACACTTATTCAGCTTTAATTAACAATACCAAAACGCTTTTAATTAACGTTTCATAAAGCGCTCTGTTTAAATTTAAGCACAAAAAAGCTCATCACAAGTCATTAAAAACACCTAATCATCCTTGGAATTGGAGATGGCTTGCTGGAATGAATAAGACTTTGTAATAGCTCCTTAAAGGTCAAGGGTTCGGATAGAAATAGGACTTGATTTTTGCTTAGAGCTATAAGCATATATGGTTGTCTAGCATAAGCCTATTTGAGCCATATAATCCATGTTAACAGCTGGGATTTCAGGTCCATTCCTTTTATTTTTCTGTCTTCAATAATATACTAAATTCTTTCTATGCTTATTGCTTATTGAATTGCTTATTTGAGTGCATTTCTGTTGTTCAAACGCGCTTAATTTGGTTATTTAGCTTATTTATTATCTGGTTGTTAAGTTTTTTTAAAACTCTTATTCAAAAAGCTTAAAATGATAGTTGAGGAAATAAGGGGCGTGTATCTTGGCGCACACATTCAGTATAGCATGATACTTGGATAACCAATCCATACCAATGACGACATCGAAACTACCGAGTTTAATTGGCATGAGATCAATTTTGAAAGTTTGGTTTAACAAAGTCAGAGTTGCACCCTGAATAATGGTGTTTGTGCTTACTAGGTTTCCGTCAGCCATTTCGATATTGTAAAACGTATCTATTGTAATGGGTGGAATATTTAGCATAGAGGCAAGAGATATGGACACGAAGCTTTTATCGGCTCTAGAATCAAATAATACTCTAGCTAGATGTTGGTTTAGGAGAAACATACCAGCGACTACATTAGGGTCTTGGTGAGAATTTATATCCCTTAGCATGTAGGCTCTTCCCTGGGCGTTGTTGGTGGTGGTCTTTCGGCACTGACTTGCATAATGTCCTCTTTCTCCATAGGCATGACAAATTACCAATACTGGTTGCTGATTGCTTCCAGTGGCTGGTCCTTTATTTCTATAGTTCCTGGTCAGATGACCCACCTTGTTGCAAGTATTACACTTGACAGTGCAAGGTCATGTGTGATGTAAAGGGCATTTCTTACATAAAGGACGATTTCCAATATACCCATTGTTTTCAGTTGGGGTGGCATCATAAGACTTGAAGGTTTCCTATCTTTTGTTTTGTTGTAGTTGGTGATTATTGTAGTGGTTGTTGGTGTTGGTGTTACGGTAGTTGTTGTTATTGTTGAAAGTTCTTCTATCGTCAAACTTTCATTTATGATCACTTGATACTTGCACTGGAGTGTGCTTTGTTACCTGGTCCATTAACCTCTGGGCTATCTTAATGGCTTCCTCTAAAATTTGAGGTTTAGAGGTGGTAACATTTCCTTCAATACTTTGAGGTAATCCCCCGATGAAAACTTCTATCATTTTCTCAGAATCTGGCACCATAGTGGGACATAAGGTTGTCAATTCATGGAATCTTCTCACATACGTCTTGAGATCATTTCCTTTCACAATCATATGGTAAAATTCATCTTCCATCTTCTGGACCTTGGTTCGGGGACAATACTTCTTTATCAAAAGCTTCTTGAATTCAACCCAGATAATCTTGTAAGCTTCTTTTATCCCAATAGGTTAGGCAAAAGAATTCCACCAGCATAGAGCTTCTTTAGTTAAAGTGCCAGTAGCAAACTTTACCTTGCAGTCTTCGGTACAATTGCTACAAGAAAACACTGATTTCGTTCGCTCAAACCAGCGGATAAGTCCAACATATCCTTCTGTACCTTTAAAATTGATAGGTTGGCAGCTCATGAACTCTTTGTAGCTACACTGTCTTGCTATAGGAGCTTCTCTTGGTCTGGTGGTATTATCAGTATTTGCCATGTTAGCGGCTTGTGCTTCCAGAGCTGCGGTAACACTGTCAGCAACTAGTTTCCTGATGGCAGCTTGAGTCATGGCTGGTGCTTCAGATGTTGATGTCCTTTTGGGAGGCATTCTATCAACATAAGACAACACGTAATAAGAATGATATCACAATTCTTTCCTTAAAATGCGTAAGGTTCAAAAATAAACATTGTCACAATAGTGATATCATAGATAATTCATAGATAATTCATATCAAATAAGTATCTATGATTTATTTAGAAGTCATGGTATGATTCATAATGATGAAGACGGAGATGAAATATAGGACACATGATGAATATAAAACGGGATCACCATTATATTATATCATGAACGACTTGCCTTTGTACTGTACATAGTCAAAATTTGACAAGTGTTGTTATTTATACCACACATCTCGTGGCTAGGTTCTATCAAAAGCTATAACTAGTATCTAATCTAGTAGTCCGATGGTCCTTCCTGGCTGTTCTTGAGTTCATAGATTGCATTCAGAAGACTTTCCTTGTCTGCTTGGTGATGGACTTGGATTTCTTCGATGATTTGTTCTAGATTAGCAATCCTGAAGCGAGCCAGAGCAATCTTGCTGTTATTTCCCATTTGCTTTCTTTGAAGTTTAGCAATTTGAGTACGAGACTCTCGGAGTTCAGCTTCTAAATTGTCAAAATCTAGTTGTATGATACGCCGGCCATTTCTAAGACCTTTTATTTTATCTTTTATGTGATCAATGCGGTCGAGAGAGAGTTCATCTAGGTGATTCAAAATTTCCTCAATTTGCTCCTCGTGACGTTCCAGACTTGTCTTTCAAGAGCTTTCTCCTATCTCAAATGTTTGAGCTAGGGCAGAAGTAGAGGAGGATGATTGGTTATGGCCTTTTCTTAGGAACATTAATTCCACTAGAAGAAAGAATTCTTGAGGATTAAACATTAGAGATAGCATTGTAGATGGAGGCACAATAGTTGGTGGTGGAATAGGTGATTCTTTAGCATAGTATGCATGCATGACCTTCATATAGGGGTCATCATGAAAAAGTGAAAGAGTTGGTGAAACTATTGGAACTACACCAAATGAGTTATTTGAAGAGCTAGAATAAGTTTTTCTTGGTGAAGCTGGGACATAGTCCGGGGAAGCCGGGATATAGTCCGGAAAGTTGGAGGAAAAAGCATCCTCAATATCGGAAGTAAGATGGTTGGGAGAAGACATCACACATAAGTTATTTATATAATAGTATAATAGTTATGTACTTTACATACTATTCCGAAAGATGTAGTGGCACGGAGGACTTTCTTGGATGGAAAAAGAAAAGTAGTTATAGTTAAGGTTTTAACCTTGTTCTCTATAACCGTGGCTCTTGATACCAATCTATAACACCCCCATTTTTGACATATAGCAGCGGAAGCTAATCTGGGGTATTATTTCATAGTACAACAGTCATAATCATAGAAAACGACTCAAAAGAGATGTTTTAAAAGATAAGTTATCATTCATTATTTCATTAGAGCTTTTACAAACAAAGGTCCCAAACATCTAGAAACATAAAGTTTGAATGATAACAGTTTAGACATCTTCAAGTCCGTGCCACTCCGTGCCATGTGATGCTCAATTACCTGAGATAAACATACTAAAAAGTCAACACAAAGGTTGAGTGAAATTCATAGGTTTATATTAAATAGTTTGAATACAAGTTCAATAGTAGGTTACATTGTTATACACCCATAAGTGTAATAATTACAATGAATACAATTATTATAGAAAATATATTATTGCCGCTAAGCACATTGGAATACCGAGACTTGAGATAATCAATAATCACAAGAAGTTGCCCCAACGGGTGCCTTTGCTAAACACCCGCATAGTGATTCAAATGAAGTGCGTTTGGTTACCAGAAAGTATAGGTACACCAACGGGGAAGTTCAGTCCCAAATAGATCTATTCACAGCATTCGCGCTTACTCCGAAAAGTAATTAACGGTTCATGATAGTGGGGTCTTAATGGCAAAAGTAAGGACTTAGGCATTATATATCAAAATAGCGCATACAGTTTGGAAAAGATACTACGTATTCATGGAATAAGCATGTATCCCTCCTCGCGGTTTTATGAAAACATTAAGAAGAATTAAAATTGCTAGCTATGAACTCACCCTTATACAGGGAAATCGATTTATCGGCAAAACGTAAAATCAAGTGAAAGTAACGGTCTCGTCACGCAACCTGGGGTAATATGTCAATCTTAGTGTGATAGTTTATGTTTCAAACTTCAATAAAGTTTAACGTATTACTTTGAATTATTAATTTATGAAATATTGTATCATGTTACGGGCCTATCATAATCCAGAGCAATGGTATTATCGTTTGAGGAGTCAGGCACTTTAAATCGTAAACCTACGCAAAACTCGTAAAACAAATACCCAAATGGAACCCCTCACATGAAATTCCCTAGTAACGTGATACGATAAGATTTTAAGTTTCTTCAAAAGCTAGTCGATGATAAATTACGTTAAATATATAACGTAATTGATTTATAATGCGTCGATCGATGATTAATAACGATAAATGTATCGGGTTTTAATAAAATCGAGTCTTATAATATTAATATATTTTTATAATTTATATAAAAATATATTTTTTATAATTTTTAAGTATAGAAAAAAATGCGCAATATATACCTCGATTTATAAACTTTTACAAGTTTAGTCCTTTATAATACAGTATATACTAATCCACCAACTATACTTGAAACATATGCAAGATAGGTCCGTTATAATTTATATACTTTTATAGGAAAAATGATATTATTCAGCCCTGCTAGTTATAAATTTCAGAAAGTATTAATTTATATAACACTAGTGCATGAAAACATTTGCAAATCAAGTCTAAAATTCATAATTTTGATATTTTTGAAATCCAAAAGAGTTTTGGAGGTCATGGCTTATATCATAAGCTAAATACTATGTTCTAACATACAAAAGTCTAGAAAAATGATTCGATAGCTAGAAATCAAACGGTATTTTTAGGGTTTTAATAAAAACGCATAGGTTTGAGGATTCAAGGCTTGAACAAGAGTTCATATAGGATCTTAGGAGTCTTATGAATATTCTAAAACAAATTATGAGCTTATTAATAAGTTGGCTAAAATGGGTCGAATGAGGGGTATGCGGGGTTATCCCCCCCCCCCCCCCCCCCCCCCCCCGCACGCCTAGTAAGCCTTCAATGCTTCTCATTCTAGAATTCTGTGGCTTCATTTGAGCTGAAGTTATTCCAATCATTGTTCTTACCTGGACTCCTTGATCTTGTTTAAGACACCATTGTATAGTTTGATGAGTTTTTTTGATGTGTGAATTGAAAGAGTGTGTGTGTTTTTGGCTTATATAGGGCTCGATGGCTTAGTCTGCCCAAGTTTTGGTGTTTTTGATTAGTGTCCAGGCTAGTGGAGATGACTAAGGGGGATGGCTATTGGTGAGTCTTTAAGATCTAGGAAACTCAGATAAGAAAGGTGGTAAGGGTGTGGAGGGGTCACGCTATATTAGGGTGACAAGGAAGACTTGAGCTAAAGGGTTGTCTGATCCCATCGCCTTGATCGTTCTTTACCTATTAAATGTATGATTACCTTGGATGAATCCCAATAACAATAGATGAGACTTTGTTTGTATATCAAATTATGCAGAAACTACACTTTGATACTCTAGAGGTATTTATCAATGAAACAGTACCAAACAAAGAACAATGAATAAAACACAAACTGCTTCAATATTATTGATAATACGAGTACTCTTGATTAGTACTAGGGTTACAAACCTGAATGCTATTCAATGATCTTTCTTAATGAATTATCTCAATCCTTAAGCATAAGCATTAAGCATATCTAAAACCTTAACCTAGGATCTCCTTTTATACACCACAAGGAGTCCTTTACAAGATAACTACCGAACTTTTAGGATCAGTTACAATTATATTCAAATACAAATCTTCCTAAAATATAAAAGATATACATTCCTTATTTATCTCTTTGCATTCTATCTCTTAATGTCAGCTGCTTTGACCATCATCATGTGTTTTAAAAAAAAAAAAATTTTTAAATTTACATTAAAAAAAATTTAAAAAATATCGTTAAACAAAAAAAAATTAAATTTTTATTAATTATTAAACATTCTTCTAGCATTATTAATCTAACTCTGGCAGTACTAATATTACTGAACGTCCAGTACTACTCCATTAGTACTGTTAGTTATACCTTGGCAGTATTAACTCTTGTGAAGATTTATTCTAACAATCCTCCCCTAAACTTGTGATTTATCTTCAAATCCTAAGTTTCTTCTGGATTAAATCTTCTTGTCTTCTGATGATGATTCTTTCAAACACTCTTCTCATGGAACTATGTCTAAGTATCCCTTGAGATCTTCCTTCTCAGTTTCTTCTTCCATCTTTTGTCTCTTAACAGTACTTCTTGTGCTTTTTCTTGGAAGAGATTTCTTTCTTTTTGCTCCAGATTCTTTAGACACTTCTTTCATTTCCTTTTGTGTATCAACATCTTCTTCTTCAATCTTTTCAAAGACTATATTTTTTCACTTCCATGCTCCATAAGTCTCAATATTTTGGTTAAAATCCAACCTTTTCAAATATTGGCCTAAACTCCCATTATAAGACATTCCATGAAGTCGACTAATACCATATAGTTTCCCTAATTCCTTTAAGTATTTAAAACCATATTTCTCCTACTGGAGCAATGTTCCTTTGTTTTCATCTTCAGAGCATGATACCATATGACTGAGGGATCATTCCAATCTATCTTCTTAGTTGACTTGGCTTCAGACATAACTCTTTGCTATTCCTCTTCATTCCATTGTCTAGCAATTTCTTCAACCCTTGTAATCTGTGCCCTTTGTTCTTCATCCATTTGTTCTTGCAGTCTAATGGCCTTCAGCAAAGCTCAACCTTTCTTGTTCAAGCTCTTTCCTTAGACCTTCTCTTAGGCTCAGGTCTAGCCATTATGCTTGTTACCCTTGTCTTTTCTTGTCCTTTCCTCTTCACTCCTTCTTCTGTAAGTAACAGTTCTTCTAGCAGTACTTATATTTTCCTCAGCAGTACTAATCACTGGAACTTCACTAGCAGTACCTTTTTGTTGCTCCAGCAGTACTAACTTCAGAATTCCCTTTCTCGCTGCTTCCTTGATCTTGAATGACTTCAGTGGGAAGTCACTTTCTTGAATCTAATGGTTCAGTTTCAGTGCTTCTTTCCTCTTGTACCTCTGCATCAGATTTCCTCCCCTGTTTGGAAGAATCATCTTCAACATCTTTATCATCTTCAAAAAGGACAACCCTTGCTCTTTTCCTTGCTTTCCCAGTCTTGACTTGAAACTCTAACTTCTTTACCCTTAGAATGAGCTTAGTGACAGCAGCACTGTAAGTTAGCTTGGTCTTCTTCAAATCATCCTCCAAAACGCCAATTCTCTCGGAGTTTGAGGTAACCAATTCGACAATCAATGATTTTCAAACATACCCTCATCACTCCCATGTGAGTGAACAGCATGGAGAGGTGAGTCATAGGGGTGTAGGAATATGTTGTTCTGTTTTAGGTGATGGTTGTGTTGGTTGTGTTGGAGTGGTATGATCAGGTGAGTGTTCAATTGAAGGTTCAGGTGAGTGGGAAGGTAAAGGTTCAGGTGAGGGTGAAGGTGAAGATGTGATTCCTGAAGGTGAAGTGGAAGGTTCAGAAACATTTAGCATAGTTAGGAATAAAGCAACTTCTTGGCCTAATATCCCTACTTGTAGGCCTCTTCAATTGTCTTAAGAACTTTGATACCAAAGTAGAGGGTACATGATATGTTATAAGTGTTGTTGAAGTTGTTTTCCTCTTCATATCTAAGCATATATGAATAAACCTAGGGTACATTAACAACTTATAGGGGTTGAAAAATTAGACACCATATGCTCAAAAAAATCAAACCTAAAAAGTTAATTTCCTATTGGTGGCTAAACAGATAACAGCAGTTGCAATGTTACTACTAAACTGCTCCCAAGCAGTCTTCTTTGGGCTAAGGCAATGAAGAATATTGTGAATAAGAAACCTCCATTGAGGTGAAAAAGCACCCTTTTGAAAAGTTAACTTATCTGAATCAGTGTGATATCCCATTAGTGCCAATTGCTCAAAAATCTCCGAGTTGGGAATAGAAGTAATACCATCTGAATCATCCAACTTGAGATGTCGTCTTAAAGATGCTTCGGTGATAGACATTGAGTGACCATCAATGGTAGCAGTAATCTGAACTTCTTCATTATCATCAGTAGAAGCTTCAGCAGACCTCCAAAATTGCTTGATAAAAGAAATATAGACATCTGGCTTCTTTGTGAGGGCATAGCAAATGTGACTTCAATTTAGGAAATCAATAACTTGATGAAACCCTGCACTTCTTGTAGATTTCTCTAAAAACGCTACCATGTTGTGCTTGTCACAAAATTCCAAATTTGCCATGACTAAACGTGTGAGTAAGTGAGAAGGATATAATCGGTTATGAAAGAATGAATGCTGGAGAAAGTTAATTGAGATTATATAGAGAAAACATAGAGATATGGTTTGACCGACTTAAGGAAATTGAGTTTATCATGATTAAATGAAACATATATATAGAGAGATCACGAAAGTCCAATTGGTCAAACCCATATATCATAGGAATTTGGCGGAAATATCTCAACGGCTCTATTAATAAATGAAAAATCTGTTAGGCCCAAACAGTACTAACGATGATCCAGCAGTACTAAATTTTGTCTAGCAGTACTAAAATAAGCCTAGCAGTATTAACTTCACCCAAAAGCAGTGCAAACTCCAAAACTTTTGTAGCATTCAAAAATAGCATCACACAATCTCTCTTTCTGTTTTTAAGCTCACATTTAATCTCTCAATTCTTTTAACTCACTTTGCACTCTATCTGTTTTTCACACATCTCTCTTTCTGTTTTTAAGCTCACATTTAATCTCTCAATTCTTTTAACTCACTTTGCACTCTATCTGTTTTTCACACATCTCTCTTTTTGTTTTTAAGCTCACCAATTCTCTCTATTCTTTTTTGACTCACAATTCACACAAAGTATAGTTTTTGGCAAACTACCAGCCATTAACGGATTTGATGAGTCTTTACCAATAGCCATTTGCTTTGGACTAGTCAATGCTTCATTGTAAAAAACATAGTGCATTGATGACCATATAGTTTTGAGTAAACTATAAACTATGAACGGATTTGATTAGTCTTTACCAGGAGCCGTTTGCTCTGGACTAGCCAATGCTTCATTGTAAAAACATGGTGCATTGATGACCATATAGTTTTGAGTAAACTATCAACTATCAACGGATTTGAGAAGTCTTTACCAATAGCCGTTTGCTTTGGACTAGCCAATGCTTCATTGTAAAAACATGGTGCATTGATGACCATATAGTTTTGAGTAAACTATCAACTATAAACGGATTTGAGAAGTCTTTACTAGTAGCCGTTTGCTCTGGACTAGTCAATTCTTGATGTTTATTAGACATGGTGAACTGATGACCATTTGTTGTGTGGTCAGAAAACCAACACTTAAAGATCCTTCTCACTCTCATCTTAGTCCCCAAACTCATCAATCTATTTTTGAATAAATATGAGCTGATCAAAAACAGCTTCACCTTCAGATTCAGTAGTCAATCTCAACTCCATCATCCTTTTAAGAGTTTCCTTTATAAGTGGATACCTTCTTTCTATAAGCATGTGAATTTTAGTACCATCTTCTAATGCCAAGATATGAACTCCACAGTTTTAATAGAAAGTCCAACTCTTAATAATCCATTTCTCTTG
>BQNB010099916.1:2947-24822 GCA_026074375.1 Tanacetum coccineum | reverse complement strand
AAAAAAAAATTAAAATGTCAATTTAACTTATAAAATCTCTAACACCTTTTGTTCTGGGATACAAGGAAGTAACAGAACAACAAACTGATAACTAACAGTAGCTTATTGTGACAAGCTATCACAAGTCACAACCTAACTAACAGTATCCTTAAAATAGGTGGGCAGTCCTCTTAAAATTAAGGGGGCTGCCCGTGTATTTAAGGGGGCCGCCCTAGGCTAGGGCCTCCCCAGTTTGTCTTTTGTGTAGGGGGAATTTTCTAGAACTTTTCTAGCCGTTTTAGGTCCGAAAATTTGAATTTTAAAATGTTTATTTTGAATAAAACATTTCTTTTAATTGTAGAAAATATTTTGTAATGTTTATAAAAATGTTTACAACATTTTATAAAAGTTTGAGGTTGAATAAAAATTTCCTTTGATCATAAAATGCATTAAGCATTTATTTATTCATACCTTTAAGTGATATAATTATCGAAATGAAAATTTACTACTAATTACTTGTTTACGTTTAATTTTACATTGAACGTTTTTATATTTTGTGATTATCAAAACGTAAAGATGTGAAAAATATTAATAATGTTTTTAGGCATTATATTTTATCAACATAGTCATTTACTTACCAAGTAGTCCAAGCACTTATATTCATTTGCAAGAGTAAGCTTATTTATATTCCTAACTAAAATTCTTTCACGATCAAAGTTTACAGCATGCTTTTCGTGTAAACACCTCAAAACTATAGAAAATGAAACATGAACATGAGACCCCAACAGGCGACAACAATACTACATGCATGCTAAAAAAACATGTGATACATGCATGATACTACATATTAAATTATAATACGAATTATCATTATTGTGTTTCAGGATACAGATTTGGTATCCCACAAGGTTCGAATACAAGTTTAGATCAGCAAGGGTTTCGGTTTACATTGTTCTCCAAGTCGACAACAAGTTGAAACCTTTAAGGTTTCATTTTTCTTGGTTTTCGGTTAAACCGAATTCTGTGCAAAACCCTAATTAGGGTTTGGTGATTTTCGGTTCAAATATAACAAAGGTTGTTTGTGTTTTTCGATTCAAGAAAAGTGCAACACTAGGTGTTCGTGAGACGTGAAGTAAAGACTAGCATCTTGGTGTATTCGTTGGACGTGTTGTGTGAGCAACCGTAGAGGTGACAACTTAGTCACTAAGTTTCAAGGTTAAAGATTCTCGTTGTTTGCTTTAAGTCATTCAACTAAAAGGTTAGTGTTTCTTTTCTTTATATGTGTGTTAATCGTAGTCATCAAACTAGATCCATCCGTTGCGTACTCGTAGTAAATATGGTTTACTAGTTCTTAAATCCCAACAGTGGCATCACGAGTCAACCTCGTTTGGTGTTATGGGTTACACACTTATAAAACACGCTAGAACTGCATGAGAAACCTTTATTTATTGTTTTGATTGAAAATTATGGCAACAATATGCAATTCTTGCCATAAAGAATAAATAAAAACCTAGAATCTTGCTTTATTGCTAGTTAGATAGATTGATTAAGAATAGATTTTAAAATTAATAGTTAATTGAGAGTTTTAAGTCTTCTATTCTTTTCATTATCCTGGCCTTAAGACTCACGCAATCATGTTATATGATGGATGTGGCGATCTAGGCACTTTAGCAGAAAACCTAGTGAGAGTCTTTTGGTTCTCCGTTTAGGGAAGACTCTTGTGAGACCTCATGGCATTATGTGATTTACTGCTTTCTGGATAGAGTCTGTCTTCACTTCATCTCCACTTTCTGTCTGTTTATGTGCTTATATGATTATACTCCATGTGACTTATGACTATATGCAAAAGATTTTTTTGAAACTCTAAACGGACTAATACTTAAAGAGAAACTTTGTTTAAATTTGTCTGTAGAATTATACACATAATTTTATACTCCTAGTGACCTTTATGTGTTATTTGTAAAACTTGGTTTTGGACAAATAAATACGGACATTAAACTATGAAACTTTTTTTCTAAGAGAGATAAAAGTTTTTCTTGAATACATCATTAAGTCAATTGCAAGATTGGCTCACCCATTTAAACAAAACTATAAGAGAGGTATAAGGAATGTACTTTTCCCTAAAGAAGTCAGGTTTTTAATTAGCTTCGCGCTGACCCGCTTCTCTGCTTCTTTGTGCATTCAAATGGAGCTACCGAGAACTTTTAACAAGATGATGTCAAGATTAAAAGTTAACAAAACATTTTTTTAACTTGTGATACAAAGATGTTTTGCATGCTTCTTTGTACACGATTTTGTCACAAATTTTATAAAAACTTATGTGTAATTTTAAGTCTATGCCAACCAAAGTAAGAACACGTGCAATTGGTTTGACCTCTTTGGTCAGACCTTAGGGCCTTCCCAACCCATGGCAACTTTTTTTCATAGGTTAGATCTATGTCAATTTTTGCATGTTCTTTTTTTGGTGGACTTAAATCGAGTATGCTTGGTCAGACCTTGGACCGAGGCATATGATGAGACTAAACATGCACTTGACATTACTATAAGAGTTACTAATGTCATAAGTCTCATAAAACTAAGAGTTGCATGAATATGCAATTAACGATCGTCGCTTACCTCTTGCCCTACTTGTTTACACGTTGGTCAGACATTCGATAATAAGTGGGAGGTCAAGTTGGATGTTAGTCTTATTAGTAATTGATTGGGTAGTTATTTATTTTAAGAATTTAATTATCAAAAATACTAATATTTAAACTTTTTCTGATTGTAGATGACTACCACAATCGTAAACAATTTGGTTTTTAGGGGTTTCTTTGAGAAACAGAAATTAACTGGACCTAAATTTATTAAGTGGTACCAAAAACTTCGTATTGTCCTATCAGCGGAAGATAAGTTAAACTATCTAGAGCTTCCAAACCCTACTACTCTTGTTCCAGCTGTTGCTGGGCAGCAAGTTCCTCCCAAAACTCTTACAGCTCATGCTGCATGGGTCAAAGAACAAAAGGAAATTGTTGTACTCATGCTTAGGACCATGAAACTAGATCTCCAATGGAATCTGGAAACCCTTGGTGCATATGACATGCTTAAGGAGTTGAAAACTCCGTTTTCTCAACAAGCAGAGCAGGAACTTCTTCAAACTGTGAGAGAGTTTCACGCGTGCTAGCAGGAAGAAGGACAGTCTGTAAGCTCATATGTTCTAAAGATGAAGAGGTATATAGATAATTTGGAGCGTCTAGGTCATCATGTGTCACTAAACCTAGCAGTGAGCCTAATCTTGGTCTCTCTGCGAAAAGAATATGACAGTTTTGTGCAAAACTATAATATGCACGGCATGGGGAAGATGGTAGAAGTGTTGCATTCCATGCTTAAGCTACATGAGCAAACTCTACCAAAGAGAGATGCACCTGCACTTCATGCAATAAGAGCAGGCAAGGTCCAGAAGAAAAATAAAAACAAGAAACCGCAATTGGCTACTAAGGGAAACAATCAAGGGAGCAAGAAGTCAAAGCTTGGTTATGCTCCTAAACCCAAGATTCCCCCTCCACCCAAGAAGGAAGATCCTGCTAAGGACTCAGTCTGTCACCACTGCGGTGATACAGGCCATTGGAAGCGAAACTATCCCTAATATCTATCCGAGTTGCTAAAGAACAAGAAGCTACCTCAAGGAGCTAGTACTTCAGGCATCTTTACTATAGAACTCTTTACTTTTCCTGGAAAATCTTGGGTATACGATACGGGCTATGGGACTCATATCTGTAATACTACCCAGGGACTCAGGGGAAGTAGGAAGCTGAAGCCAGAAGCTTTGAGTCTGTATATGGGCAATGGTCAACGTGCAGCCGTCGAAGCAATTGGATCTTATGATTTGTGTTTCCCTAGTGGATTAGTTATAGTTTTACATAATTGTCATTATGCTCTTTCTATAACTAGAGGAGTCATTTCAGTTTCCTGTTTGTATGATGATGGTTTTATTAACCGTTTTGATGATGATAATACAATTTCAGTTTCTAGGAATAATTTGGTTTATTTTAGTGTCGTTCCAAGAGATGGTATCTATGAAATTGATTTGTCTAATTCTAAAACAAACAATCGTTCTATGTATGCTGTTAGCAATAAAAGAGCTAAGTTAAACTTGGACTCTTCTCTCTTGTGGCACTGTCGTCTTAGATACATTAGCAAGAAACGTATTAAGAAGTTGCAACAAGATGAACTTCTTAATTCAATTGACACTAAGTCTTTTGAAAAGTGCGTTTCATGTTTGTCTAGAAAGATGGCACAAAAACCTTATTCACATCAAGTGGAAAGGGCTAAAGATCTACTTGGACTAATACACACAGATGTATGTGGCCCATTTAGAATTGTGTCAAGACAAGGAGCCAGCTACTTCGTCACCTTCACTGACGACTTCAGTCGTTATGGTTATGTTTACTTGTTGAAGCATAAACATGAAGTGTTTAAAAATTTCAAAGTGTTTCAAAAGGAAGTAGAAAACCAACTCGGGAAGACCATAAAATCGCTACGTTCAGATCGTGGAAGCGAATATATGAGTCAAGAGTTTTTGGATCATCTTAAGGAGCATGAGATTATTTCCCATCATACTCCTCCTTACATGCCTCAACATAATGGTGTGTCTGAGAGGAGAAATAGAACTCTATTGGATATGGTTCGCTCCATGATGAGTCAAACAACGCTTCTAAAGTCCTTTTGGGATTATGCCATTAAGTCTGTTACGCGCATTCTCAACATGGTTCTAACTAATGGGGTTGAAAAGACACCATACGAAGTATGGTATGGGCAAGCCCCTAAGTTGTCTTACTTAAAAGTTTGGGGGTGTGAGACACTTGTTAAGCGAGATACTCTTACCAAGCCTGATAAGGTAGAGCCCATATCTATTAAGTGTATCTTTGTAGGATACCCAAAGAAAACAATGGGTTATTCTTTTTACTACCCACCGAAAATAACCAAATTGAATTTGTAATTGAACCCAATTAAGTATTCGGATTTTGGTTCCGTTTTTGGTTTTGGCAAACTAAATCAAAAATCGAACCGAAAAACAAATTCATATAAACAAATTTTTTTTTTATATTTATAGATTTTTTTTTATTAAAACTCTTTCTTGGTATAAATAAAACATATCTTAAGCTTGAAAAGTTTATTGTGATAAAAATTATACATACAAATAATTAAAATTATGTAGTTCGGGTTATTCAGTACGGTTTTTGGCTATTCGGTTTGGTTTTAACAAAAAAAATAACCCAACCCAACTAACCGAACCAAATAAATTGAACAACCAGATAACCGAACCGATGAATATCCATGTAAAGATCAAGTAAACATACATATATCAGTGGCTCAAAAAAAAGCAAAGATCGAGTATGATATCCTTTCGTCGTGCTCCCAGGAGTGGTATTGAAGCCACACAATGGGAAGAGATAAAGCAAATTATAGACATGGTGGATGGATTGGTTTAGTATTCTTCATTTAAATGGCAAGCAAAAAGTTTATCTCCAAGCAACTTTCTTCTCTCTATGGTGGCACGTTTGGGCGTTTCGTAATGCATGCATTTTTGGATCGGCCAGACCTAGGCAGAACTTGTTTTTTGATAACTTTCTTTCTATGACTTTTAATTGGGTCAATAGTAGAGGTAAGTCAAATTTAAGTTGGGTCAATTGGCTTAAAACCCATCTCTTTGTATGTCTCATATGTAAAAAAAAGAGGTAAGTCAAATTTAAGTTGGGTCAATTGGCTTAAAACCCATCTCTTTGTATGTCTCATATGTAAAAAAAAAGAGGGAGTCCCATTAGAGGGAGCCAAGACTCCAGATCCATCCCACTTTAAAGCCCTCACTTGAGTTACATGCTCACGTTACTAAGCTCGGCAATGTTTTTTGTTCCAAGTGATGTATATAAACATAAGACAAGTTTCTTTATTGACCGATGTGGGATGTTAACAAAAGCCTTTGAGGTCTACTATTTCTGCCAAATATTTGACATACGCTTTGTATATGCGGGTCAAGTTTTACTTATCTATAGTTTATACACTTTTTTTTTGTTTAACAACCTTATTTTAAACCTTGGTAAACGAATGCTGTTTATAAATTTGTTTTTATTAGTGATGACATTTTTTTGGCAAAAGAAGATATTTTCACAAAGTTGGAGAGGATAACGTTTTCGAGTCACAAGACAACTCTATTGAGATTATGCGAAAGTGCGAAGACTCATTGAGTGCTGGCAACCCAATGATGATTGATCCGCCATAAAAATGTTAAATTGATTGTTATACATATCTTATTCCCCGAAACATTAAATCTATTTGATAGTTTGAAGCATTCATTTTCCATGAAATCATAAATCCAACTTTATATCATCATCTCAGTTGCCTGAGTCCAACCAACTATGCATCAAGTAATTGTTTCGACACATTTCAAAGATGTGTTTCATTTTCGGCAAATTTTACACTTTTGATATTCAATTTTGTATCACACTTTGTTATTGTGAAGCATATTTCAGGGATGTGCCGTTCAAAAAAAAATTTGCTTAGAAATATGATGCATATTTATCAAAATCTTAATAACTTTTTTATCCACATTAGGTATCTAATTAACGAATTTAGGTTTTTATATACAAGTAATGACCATATGTGTTTGGTTTAATGTTAACTTTCCACTGAAAAAGAAAGGAAGTTTTAGGAGGCTACAATTTTCTTTCGGATGTGTGAAATTTTTTTTATACTTCCAGAAACTTACATGCACTCGTAATTTTCTCATTTTTTAAGCGATCAAGATGTTAATGTTTACAATCTGAAACGATAAAACTTGATATCGTTGTTTAGAAATATAATACATGTTTATGAAAATCTTGATAACTTTTATTCCCACATGCGTCAAATAAAAGAAGGGTAAAAGACATAGAATACTAACGTACTTTCTGAAAATTTACTTTTTTATTTTTTTTGAACGACAAAGAGAGATATTATATAAATATAAAACGATGCTACTAGCAAGGCGCTAGAACCAGAAAAGTGCAGACTAGAAAATTACATAAACTAGACTCTACCCGAGACTTTAACTGCGAGGCCTACAAAAGGGATGAAAAAACTCTAGCCGTGACTAGAGAAAAATCCCCACTCTCGGAGGCCGAGCCACCGGTTTTCACTCTGGAGTGTTTTTGATGAAGACCCAAACAAGCCCCGGGGAAAAAAGATAAAAAAGAGACAAAGAAGCTAAAGTTCCAAATAGAAAACCAGACGAAAACGTAAAAAAACAGATGAAAACGTAAAAGATCGAAAGAAAACATAAAAAAACGGCCGTTAGTATAAAAGACTAACGATGCAAACGATCGTTGGCTAAACGGACTAACGTTGACATATAATAACTAACGGCACAAACGTTTTGTTCAAGCTGAAAAAAAAATTGAAAGTACGTTGGTGGTGTCGGGAATAAAAAAGTAAATGGTTCATTGTTGTTAATTTCAGAAAGTACGTTGGTATTGTAAGTCTGTTACCCATAAAAGAATGTATGCTACTTATATACCACAATATGTACATGATTATTCGTGTTTGGTTTAATATAAACTTTCTACACATCATCGATGGGTATTGTAGGCGCTACAATAGCCATTGAGATAGTGTATAAAATTTATATGACTTCTAAATTTTTTATATTTTAGAAATTTTATATGTTCCAATTTTTTTATATTTTGTAAAATTTGTTTGCACTCGTAATTTTTTTAATAGCAAGAGGTTAGTGATTGCAAAATGAAGGGATAAAACTTATATATGTTGCTGAGAAAGCGGTAGGTGTAATTGCACCATATAACATGTTATGAGGTCGTTATCTCAGCACACACTCAATAAAACCACTATAACTGAAACATTATCTTTAGTTATAATATATTATAGGTGCAAGTGAGTCACATAACACACCACCATAAATACCTCAATCACTCAAAAAACACATAACATTTAGTCCCGACCACATTCGGCCCTATAAATGACTATGGCTTTTGGGGCGGTGCAGTTTGGCTATGTGATAGGCTAAAAAGCTGCGTTATGACGAATTATAAAACACTACACCGTATGCTCTTTAAAATATGATACATACTCACAAAAATAAATCATGACAATTTTTTAATCTCACACAATTTAAATAAACGAATGTATGCTAAAATGTTTTTTTTAGCATTTTAGTTAACATTTTGTGTAATACCTGAGATCATCAAAACGTATCTAATAATTATAGAGAATTTTTGTATGTTTGAAATTAATTACTAATTGGGTATGATAAATCATGTTCCAGTAAAATTACTATATATATACATTCGATTTTTGTATAGATTTTTCAGTGAGCGACAGAAACTTCTAAGTTGAAAAGGTATACGAGATTGCCATTAATTTTATCGATTTCCAATCTAAAGTACTGACTTTTAACGTACAACGACGAAGGTTGCGGATGTTACGGTTTTCATCTTGGTACTTTGGGAACTTCTACGAGTTCCAAACTTTTTATCGTATTCGGTGGTGGCAATGTGGATTACGTCTGATGATTCTGTCTTATGAGGAATGGTTCACTTGGTTGGTTATCTCTTAGGCTTCAGGCAAACTCAAAGCGGGTTCGAAGGCATTCTTCTATTGTTTATGGTGGTCGGTTTTTGGATTGTGTCCGTAAAAAGATTCTTTTCGGAGAAGGATACTCCTGCACAGGCCGAGATTTTTGATAACATTCGTTTTAAAATTCTTATTATAGGTTCGTAAGTTTGTGTAACGCTCAGTTTTCAAAATGGATCGATTGGCTCAAAAACCCGTATCTTGTAATTGTCTAATTCTAGCTCCTTGCTAGTCGTTTAATAAAGCTGCTGTTAAAAAAAAACATGCATGCTAAAAAAAACATGTGATACATGCATGATACTACATATTAAATTATAATACGAATTATCATTATTGTGTTTCAGGATACATATTTTAGGTTATTTTACACTAAAGTTCCTCTCTGGCTCTTTAAAACTCAATATCGACAATAAAAACAACAAATATTCAATCTCATTTAAACAAGATATGAAAGAGGTGGAATGATGACGACAAATTATACATTTACCGTAAGGGTATAGTTTAAAAGGTACATGGGAAACAAAAGGAATTCGTAACCTGAAACTTAGTCCAAAGTTACTCTAGAATGTGGTTTTTTGACGCAAAGAATTAATAATCTAAAGTATGCTTCTATTTTGGCTTAGTGTATTCTGTAATCATTCGCCTTACTTGAATGTGACATTCGATTATTGTATAGATTTTTCAGTGAGCGACAGAAACTTCTAAGTTGAAAAGGTGTACGAGATTGCCATTCATTTTATCGATTTCCATTCTAAAGTTACTACTTTTAACGTACACGTGACGAAGGTTGACGGACTGTTACGGTTTTATCTGTCGGTACTTTGGGAACTTCTACGAGTTCCAAACTTTTTATACTTAGGAACATTTTTATTAACTCTAAATTTTTTTATAGCGAACTGAAAGGTTAATGTTTTACAATTGCAGGTGATAAAACTTGATATAAGTTGCTTCGAAATATGATGCGTATTTATCAAAATTTTGAAAAGTTTTGCCCCACATAGTTCAATGAAGAAAATATATGCTTCCTTATATACCACAATGTTTATACACTATACGTGTTTGGTTTGGTATTAACTCTCGACGTGACAAGATGGAAACTGTAGAGGCTACATTCACTCTCTTGTTCCGTAGAGAATTTATACGATTTGCAAACTTTTTTTCTTCTAGACTATATATTTTTTTGCTTCTAGACTATATATTTAAAGGGCGGATAATTTTTCTTTAATCGTAAAACTTTAATTTTTGAAACTTGAAAAACTTTAAAATGATAACAAAACTTAAATATTGTTCAATCGTTAAAGTTTAATCATTTCGTTACCCATAGATTTTTTTTCTCGTAATGACTACAAATTAAACCCATAAAAGTCGCACTAAAACTACAAGTTCACATGTATAATTATTTGTTGTTATACATCATTGTTTTACGCGGGTAATTCGTCTCATACCACATAATGTATACACCGGTGTGTGTGTGTGTGTGTATTCTTATAAAAGATTGAGTCCCTTAATTTATTGGGAAGGTATCTTTTATAAGAGCCATTAATGTTTCGTCTCTGATTTTTAAAAGGAGGGATGCAGTGGGTTGCGGTTACAGGGCCTTGAATGCAGTGGTTAAGTATCACGATTAATGCAGTACCAGTATTAATACAAAAAAGGTGAAGTGTTCAAGAACCATTTATTTGCATCAAGAAGATCATGTATGCCATTTATTTGCATCAAAAATATCATCGGTTAATATTGGATTCTATCAATACAAAAGCTATCTTATTTTTTTTTGCTTTTGTACTCAACAATTCATTCTTATATTGGCTTTCTTACGTGTTCACGTAAGAGACTAGAGCTTCAAATGGCATGTAAGATGTGTAACTCGTTTTACTTTTAATTTTTTTATAGATTTTCATTATATTGAATATTGAAATTTAAATTTGACGAGTTTGGGTTTTCATTGTGTTTACTTTTGCGGATGCAGCTACCAACGCACCAAGTACCAGCTTAAGTTAGCCTCTACTTTTTGATTATTGTACAAATTGCATCTTATGTGGAAAGGGCCGGGGTTTTTTATGATTTTTTTTAAATTATTGCAGGTGATCTTCAATGAAAATTAGTATATGTTTATATCACCAAAATAAATCAGGTTACTTTCTTTAAACTTTGTGTTACAAGATCACAACTTGATATTGTTCAAAAGTGTTAACTTCAATATGTCATTTGTATATGAGTAATAAAGCGTTCGATCGACACTGCAACATGGTGTATTGTCTTATTTGTCCTTAACGAGCTGTGGGTAAATCATAGATAGCTCAGGTTGCTTGAGAAAGGGAAAAGACCATGAATGGAATTTAACTTTGTTGATGTAAAACATCACTACCGAAATTACACACATAAATTTAGCAGTGTTTGGGATTGCTCTTTACTATGACTGAAATAAGGTTGAATTCGTGATTTTAAACTTCTTATCTGCATAGAACAGGTTCTGAACATGTACATATATAATAAGCATATCCACGTGTACATATATAATTTAAAATTTGGTCTACACCTTCTACTAAAAAGATTTCCCCACGGGTCTTCGGGTCTTGAATTTTTTGGGAATTTTCACTTGCTGCAATGAGGTCATTGAATTCTTTTTCTACATTGTCGACACTCCTGATCATTAGTTTCTTTCTTTGGCTTCTTTGACTTTACCATGTTCTATAAGGGATATTGGTGTATCATCGGCCAAACTTATTGAGCTTAAAATAAATATTATAGCAGGACATATAGCTAAACCCAAACTCAAACGCAACCCCTGTCCACCCATGAAAAAGGAAATTACATGATTTACAAAAAGTGCACGTAGTGAGGTGCTAAAAATGAATTGCTGGAAATAAAAAGACTGCTTTCGAGGTTGTTAATGTTTGCTAAGTTGTAAGTGTTAATGTTTGGTGAATCACGTTTATGCAAGAGGTTTTTCAGAATATATATTTGTGTTTTTTGGATTAGAATTTTTCAACTCTAAGGAGCTTATTATATTTAATTTTAGAATCTTTATTGTCATTGTATTTCATATTTTGTTAGATATTAGAAAAAGACTCGGTCACCCCGTGTATTTTACTGTTTATTATAGCTCGTAGTTTAATAGTTAATAGTATGATTTTCGGTATTAAGTCGGGTACTAATACCCGGTATTTTGTAAGAACTATATAAGCCTCTTCCAACTTTGAAAGAGGCAAGCTAGTCATTTATTCTTTTCTTATAAAAATACATTTTCTCTCACTAGAAAAACTCTCTCATGTGTTTCTCTCTCTAGAAACTAACCAAGTCCAAGAATCGACCCCGTGTTATGATATATGATATACCACATGTGTTATTTGCAAAACTTGGTTTTAGACAAATAAATATGGACATTAAACTATGAAACTTGTTTTCTTAGAGAGATAAAAGTTTTTTTTAAATACATCATCAGTCAATTGTTATAATCGGCTCACCCATCTTGAACAAACTATAAGAGAGGTATAAGGTGGGACTTTCCCTAAAGAAGTTGGGTTTTTAATAAGCTTCGCGGTGACCAGTTTCTCTGCTTCTTTGTGCGTTCAAATGGAGCTACCGAGAACTTTTGACAAAGATGATGTCTAGATTAAAAGTTAACAAAACATTTTCTTAACTTGTGCTATAAAGATGTTTTTCATGCTTCTTTGTACACGATTTTGTCACATATTTTTATAAAATTTATGTATATACCCTTATGTGAATTTTAAGTCTAGTGCCAACGAAAGTAAGAACACATGCACTTGGATTGACCTCTCTGGTCAGACCTAAGGGCCTTTCCAACCCATGGCGATTTTTTTCATAGGTCAGATCTATGTCAATTTTTGCATGTTCTTGTTTGATGGACTTTAATCGAGTATGCTTGGTCAGACCTTGGACCCGAGGCATATGATGAGACTAAACATGCACTTGACATTACTATAAGAGTTACTAATGTTATAAGTCTCATAAAAACTAAGAGTTGCATTTATATATGCAATTAACGCTCGACGCTTATCTCTTTCCCTACTTGTTTACCCGTTGGTCAGACATTCGGTAATAAGTGGGAGGTCAAGTTGGATCTTAGTCTTATTAGTAATTAATTGGGTAGTTAATTCTTTTAAGAAGTTAATTATTGAAAATACTAATAATTGAAGTTTTTCTAATTGTAGATGACTACCATAGTGGTAAGCAATTCGGTTTTCAGGGGTTTCTATGAGAAACAGAAATTAACTGGACCTAACTTTATCGACTAGTACCGACAACTTCTTATTGTCCTATCAGCCGAAGATAAGTTAAACTATCTAGAGCATCCAATCCCTGCTGCTCATGTTCCAGCTATTGATGGGCAGCGAGTTACTCCTAAAGCTCTTGCAGCTCATGCTGCATGGGTTAAAGGACAAAAGGAAGTTGCTTTTCTTATACTTATGACCATAGACCTAGATCTCCAACGGAATCTGGAAACCCTTGGTGCATATGACATGCTAGAGGAGTTGAAAAACTCTGTTTTCTCAACAAGCAGAGCCGAAACTTTTTCAAACCGTGAGAGAGTTTCACGCATGCAAGCAAGAAGAAGGACAGTCTGTAAGCTCATATGTTCTAAAGATGAAGAGCTATATAGAAAATTTAGAGCATCTAGGTCATCCCGTGTCACAAAACCTTGCAGTTACCCTAATCTTGGTCTTTCTACGTAAGGAATATGACAGCTTTATGCAAAACTATAATATGCACGACATGGGGAAGACGGTAAATAAGTTGCATGCGATGCTTAAGCTACATGAGCAAACTCTACCACAGAGAGATGCACCTGCACTTCATGCAATAAGAGCAGGCAAGGTCCAAAAGAAAAACAAGAAACCGCAATTGGCTACTAGGGGAAACAATTAAGGGAAAAAGAAGTCTAAGCTTGCTTATGATCCTAAACCCAAGATTTCCCCTCCACCCAAGAAGGAAGATCCTGTTAAGGACTCAGACTGTCATCACTACGGCGATACAGGCCATTGGAAGCAAAACTGTCCCTAATATCTATCCGAGTTGCTAAAGAACAAGAAGCTACCTCAAGGAGCTAGTACTTCAGGTATCTTTACTATATAACTCTTTACCTTTCCTGGAAAATCTTAGGTATACGATACAGGCTGTGGGACTCATATCTGTAATACTACCCAGGGACTCAGGGGAAGTAAGAAGCTGAAGCCAAGAGCTTTTGTAACAATCCGTTATTTCAGGTCATTATACGACTTCAATTATTCTATTATTTATTTTTAGACTTTTACGCGTTTACTTTTTATTTAAATCGCATAGTTAAATCGCGTAAACTAAAAATCATCATTCAACGTAAACAGGCATCAAACAAATAAAAGTTTACATTCAACAAGTGTTATAACATTATTAGAAGTATAATTTATAACTTTTCAAGTTTTATTTTTATACTTTACGTAAAACGCATCCGGTTCGCGTTTTAGGCATCCATGCATGCATGTAATCACATAAACCCATCTATACTTCAACCAATACCCATTATTATGCTTAATATCAAAATTTTATATTCCTTTCATGCCTAACTTAATATGGTTGCAAATACACAAAAACTACACAAACACATTCTAAATTAAATCCTACCAATCCCACTCACACTTAAACAATATTAACTATGAACCAAAGGGTTTTCATAAGATTTATCCATGAGTTAACAAGCCAAATCATGCCCCCTTGGCATGTACAATATTCATCTGAATTCAAGGGAAAAGAGAAGACCAAATGTGCATGCTTAAAGCTCAAATCACATCTCATTCTTACAAGTCCATGCCTTCTTACAACACACCTTGCTTTTACTTACACCCTAGTAATATTTTAAGCCATAAATCATGCCTTAAACCCTAATGCAAATGGGCCCCCTTTGTAACACCTCCCATGGTTTTAAATTCATAGTATTCTTGCAAGACTTGGGCTATAAATAAGATCCATAAAGCAACTAGTCCACACACACTTAACATTTCAAGAACTCAAAGCAAGAAACTCTCTCATTTCCTCTCTTAGGCCACGGCTCAAACAAACCACCCTCATACAATTCATAGTTTTGATTTTTAAGGTATTCCAAGCATACTAGGGTCGTTATTTAACATATCTAAGGTATTACAAAGGGTATTGGAAGCTTGGTTGGGTGATTAAAAGGGTTTGCAAGTATAAGAAGAATTAGGGTTTTCTTGAATAGAAACTAGCGTTTCTTGGTTAATACTTGGGTTTCGATCTTGTGTATCATCTTTATCCTTCATCTTAAGGTCTATCATAAACCCTAATCCTTTCAAATATTTTATTTACATGTTTATATAATGTTTATATAGTTAATCACCACCTAGTTATATTTTATGAGTTTATAAAATGGAAACAAGTTTATGTAAATTCGAATTTCATTTTTGTCATGGTTAAAATTATGTTTAAAATATGAGGATATGTTTTATTTAAGGATTTACAAGCAATGGATAATTTATATAATTATTTAGAAAATTATTGTTATTTATTTATATATAGTTTATATAAATAAATAAACATGTTAGACATTTTTCTTGGACACTTTGGACTCAATATGATGGACATAAACTCAAGAACCTTAAATATATTCAAGATGTGTTATTAGTAATTTTGGAAATCTTGTAATAATCTAAAAATATAAAAGTTATGAAATAAGTTATAAAAACTTATTAATTTGAGACAGTTTGGTTTGCTGGGAAAAAAACAAACGGGTAATAAAATTTAGAAGTTTTTTTATTAGAATAGTACATATTATGAGCTTTCTAAATCTATAAAGAACTTAAAAATCTGAATTATAACGAAGGAGATATGAATTTTGCATATTTACGATAATTAAATATATAAAAGTGTTTTTATAAAAGTATTTTTATAAAAACTGTAACAGTGAGATATTTTACAGATTCTGGAATTATTTTTCTAAAAAAGTACATTTATGAGGAACTCAAATATATAAGGTACACTAAGAATGCATTTAAAATGGAAAAGTTATGCTTTTTACAAGTTTTATATAAAAAGTAACTTTATATAATTTTACTGTTTCCGTACGAAATTTATAAAAATTATTTGATATTTTTCTATGAAAATTCATCTCATAAGGATTCCAAATCTATAAAGAACATTAAAAACCGAAATATAACGAATGAGTTATGATTTTTACAAGATTACGATAATTAAATATATAAAAGTAGTTTTATATATTCTACAAAAACCATAAAAGTTACTGTTCATCAGTAGCTAAAATATCATAAATATAATATTTTGATAAATCTTCTTAATACGAAGCCACGGGTATAAATAAAATGTAAAACGAATTTAAAACGAAAAAGATACGGTGTTTTTACTAAAGTGATATTTATAAATACTTTTAACTTTATAAGTATTATTTTATCAAACAATTAAATTATTTACATAATGTATTTATATAAATAATAAATCAAGTATTTTTAGCAATTAATAAATTGTTGAACAAGTATACTATTTTTACAAATACAAATACATTGACATTTATGTTTCAAAGTACAAATTTATATTGTTTAATTTTATAAATTAAACAAACATGTTTAGGTGGTGATGTAACTATATAGAATTATATATTGTGTTAATTATTCAAAGTACATTGTACTCATACGACATATATCTAATTAGGTTGCATTCGGACTACACGTGACGATTTTTATATTTGATTTATATATCAAATACATTCACTAAGGTGAGTTTATAGCCCCGCTTTTATACAACTACAATTTACAACTTTGGGGTGAGAAACATGATTGTTTTACAATTGGACGCAAGTACACTTTTAACAAATTACGAGTTTGCCTAAGTAGCTATAACCCACTATTGCCCATGAATCATGAACTGTTAATCACTGGATTGTAAGCGCGAATGTTATGAATAGATCTATTTGGGATTGACATCCCCGTTCGGGTGAGTAGTGCTCACTAGTTTCGGAGGTACCAAAACGATAAATGTATACCATGTCGGAACAATTTGGATGTTGCGGGTTGAACATCTACACGGGCACATTATTTGCATTAATTTTCATACACATATATGTTGTAGCTTCAGTGTCATGAGCTTAGTGCATTTCGTAATTACTTTTGTGATACTGTATTCGTTACTTTATCATACACTTGGAAATCTTGCGGTCCTACTTTATACATTACTTAAACCTGTGAATTCACCAACTTTATGTTGACGTTTTAAAGCATGTTTTTCTCATGTCAATAAGGTACAAGACAAGGATACATTTGAGGTCGTTATTTTGGATGTCATTGCATAAAGATTTAGAAGCATTACATTTTGGGGATATCTGTTATGTTTTAAAATCTTTACATTTACAAGTGAACATGTTAAGCCGTTGTGCTTTTGTAACAAATAATTTTAGTTATCCCAATGTATCAGCTTTTTAAACAACTCAATTAGAGGTCGTTCTCATATCTTGTGCTATTGATCTATGATGTAACGCTCCCGGACACTTATTCCGCTGCGACCCTATTTAGAGGTGTTACAGATTGGTATCTAGAGCCAAGGTTATAGAGAACCAGGTCAAATGTTTTTACTTGGACTATAACCGTTTTCACAACATTGCATCATACAAAAGTTTTTCACGAGACATACATACACTATTTGTTGCATTAGTTGGCCATACTAGATGCTTACATGATTAATATACGTGTTTATATTGTACTACGTATATTACTACTGGTCCTATATGATATACTTATATAAGTTTATATTATTGTTACAGATTTGTCATGTCATCGGACAACGCATCGTCTGCAGTTACCTATACTTCTATTTCCTCTGAGGCACGATCATGGAGTATCCCGACTGAGGACCCTTATGAGAAAGCTGCCCGACGGGCATTGGAGAAGGCATCACCACTACCATCACCTGCTTATGTGCCTAACCCTATGGAGTTAGAGCATCATGTACCGGTATACGTTCCAGAGCCTATGTACCCGGAGTACCTTTCTCCATCTGATGATGAGATCCCTATGGAGGATCAGCCTCTACTCGGTGATACTTCACCTATAGCCCTATCGCAGGGCTACATTGCTGACTCCAAACCGGAGGAGGGGGAGGAGGATCCAGATGAGGATCCTGCCGATGGAGGAGACGATGATGATAAGTCAATTGATGATGACGATGACGATGATGATGAGGTTGAGGAGGATGAGGAGGAGGAGGAGCACCTAGCTCTTGCCGACTCTATTGATGTTGCTTCTCCAGCTGTTGATCTTGTCCCATCCGCTGAGGAGACAGAGTCGTTTGAGACCGATGAGTCTGCGGCTACACCACCACCACCACCTGCATACCGTACTACTTCTAGGATGTCTGTCTGAACCCAGACACCTATACCGTTTCCTTCTGAGGCAGAGGTTGCTAGGATTCTTGCCTTACCTACTCCACCACCATCTCCACTTACTCCATTATCATCACCACTTCCCTTATGAAATCGCAAAGGCTGGAAAGAGACTGGAGACTCAAAAAGCGAAGGCCGAGCTGTAGGTAACATGACCTGCACCGATTTGGTGGCTGACTGGGCTTTTGATTTGATCAATTACATGAGCTCGGGAGAAGAATATCCTACTTTTCCAGAATCTGAATAGAAAACAGAAATATCATAAAAAGTAAAAATTGATTCAAATAATAGGTTAAAGTGGATCAATAGAATCCTCTAATTGCTAGGGAAAGAATATCAGGATTAGTCTCCTTGCCATTGCTACTGTCTTTGAAAGTCTAGCTATCCTCTCCTTGTCATGCTTAGTTATTCTACATTGCCATCTCGATCTTCTCTGATAAAGAAAGTGTGCTCTCTGGGCCTTACTTATCAATGACTGATCTACATTCTCAGATACCACCACCACCCATCAGTCCTACCTATGATTAGGCACCGCTAGGTTATAGAGCAACCATGATGAGAGCCGCATCACCACCCACCCATCACCTACTACCATTACCTGCACCACCAGCACCTTTACCATTACCGTCTAGTGTCCGGATAGCTGACATTTCCGAGGCTGACATGCCGCCTCAGAAGAGGTTGATGCTTACTGCCCCCACTCCTAGGGGTGAGACTAGGGAGAGCTCTGCTACTGCTGCTGCTAGACAGCCGGGATCTACTGTGGCCCGTAGGGTCGATTATAGTTTTATGGATACTGTAGATGCCAGTATCTGAGCTTCTGAGAGGAGGATTATGGCTGCCATAGAGGTGGTCAACTTGAGAGTCAGTTACCCAGCGGATGTTCGCAGGAGAGAGAGCGAGGAGTTTTATTCACGGCATCAGGATTCCTAGGAGGATCATGTTGCTGTGAGAGCTGAGATTGAGGTATTGAGGAGAGAGAGGCTTGCTTACGAGAGAGAGAGAGTAGTAAGACTCGTCAGGCCTTGGCTAGGTCTGAGGCTCACAACAGAGCATTAGAGGCACAGATTGCTACTATGGAGACACAACTGTATCACATGGAGTGGCAGCGTCAGGACGCTAATGATCGTACGATCATACACATTATGCGTACTCAGGCACTGGAGGCTGGAGCACGCGTTTGATACTTTGGAGGACACTGGTAGTAGTGCCTAGATTTACATTTCTGTCATGTCTTAGCTATCTTGTATATCATATTAAGTTTTTATGGTTTACTCCCAGCTAGTATGCTGTAAGGATTTTGTTTTATCTTTTTAGCTATCATTGTATGGCATGCTAAGTATTATGGGTGACTCCCAGCTAGCATTGCCATAAGAACGTATTTTCATTTTGTATCTCATGTACTGGTCCGTTTGTGACCAAGATCTAACATGTCTGTATCGAATTTATTATGAATGAATGTCAATTTATTTACATCATTGTTTATTTCACTTCAGTTGTATATTTCACTGTGTGTTGTGATCTCATTTTACTTATTAGGCATATGTCATGTCGCGTTTATGATTGTATGAAATCTAACGTGTATTATATTTTCTTATGATTTTGAAGAAAATGCCACCAAAGAGAACCGCCGCAACCACCACACCTATGACTGATGCTCATATTAAGGCACTAATAGCCCAAGACATTGCTGGTGCATTGGCAAAATGTGATGCAGACAGGAGCAGGAATGGCGATGATAGCCATGATTCAAGAAGTGGCAGAAGAAGGCAGATGCCTAATACTCGCGAGTGCACCTACACTGACTTTCTGAAATGCTAACCCTTAAATTTTAAGGGTTCTGAAGGAGTTGTAGGACTTACTCAGTGGTTCGAAAAGATGGAATCTGTTTTCCATATAAGCAACTGCACTATCGCATGTCAGATCAAGTTTGCAACTTGTACTCTTCAAGGAAATACCTTGACATGGTGGAACTCCTGCGTTAGGACTGTCGGACATGATGTTGCATATGTAATGCCATGGAAAACTTTGAAAAATATGATGACTGACAAATACTGCCCCAAAGGTGAGATAAAAAAGCTGGAAACTGAAATGTGGAACTTAAAGGTAAAAGGTACCGATGTGCTGAGTTACAATCAACATTTTTAAGAACTGGCATTGATGTGCAGGAGAATTTTTCCTGAAGTATTTGATGAAGTGGAAAAGTATGTCAGTAGTCTTCCTGACATGATTCATGGAAGTGTGATGACATCTAAGCCAAAGACCATGCAGGATGCAATTGAGTTTGCAACTGAACTGATGGATCAAAAGATCCGCACTCTTGCTGAACGTCAGGCTGAAAACAAAAGAAAGTCTGATGACACTTTAAGGAACAACCAGAACCAGCATCAGCCATTCAAAAGGCACAATGTGGCACACACCTATACTATAGGGTCTGGGGAGAAGAAACCGTACGGAGGATCTAAACCTTTGTGCTTTAAATGCAACTACCACCATGATGGATAGTGTCCTCCCAAGTGTGCCAACTGCAAGAGGACTAACCATCTAACCCGGGACTTGATGTGTGCTTAAACACACATCATTTATACCCCAGAAAACACTATAAATTGGACTAAAAACCATAAAATATGTGAAATTATATTGCAAATATGTTTGGTTTGTGTTATTATGTCTTGCAGGTACAAGGGATTAAAAACAGAGCAAAAACGGAGATTTTCAGACTCGACTCGATCAAGTTTGCTCATTTTTTGAAGTCAAGACGAAATCCAAGAAAAGCCACGAGTACACCATTAGATAGATCTCGAAAAAATGAATCCAACGGTCCTGACCTCGCTAAAAAACTCGACCCGGTTCACATTTTATGAGCAAAACAATATTGTTAAATATTAATTAAATACAACTCCGAAAATTACACTCTCCACACCACATTTTTAAGTCCATTGGTCCACTTGTCACCCCTCAATTGGATAGAACACCTCATCTTCTCCAGCTCATATCTTCCTCATCACCCTTGCCACATGGAGAATTCTCATTGGATGGAACACCTCATCACCTCTAATCTAGAGGATATTTATCCCCTCTCCATTTCATTCTTTAGGGATATCTTTCCTTTCATTTTCTTATTTTTCACATAGTAGTGTAGTTATTAGTTTTAGCTTATTTGTATTTAGTCTAGTTTTTGTAAAAGCTTTTTAGCTTATTCTCCTAGCTTATTGTACTAGCTTAATTTAATTAATGAAGATGTTTATTTCAAAGGTTGGTGTCACTTAGCTTATTTCTTTTCTTAACCCTCTATTCCTTATTATATTTTTCTAATAAGCCCTTTTATTCTCATAAGCACTTATAAGCTTTTATTATCTTATTAAGAGCTTATCTAAAATAAAATAGCTTTTAGATTTATATAAGTGAGGTTTTTATTTGCTTATCTGTTTTATTTTTTATTTCTTTTAAGCTTTTTCATATAGCTTATTTTTGGTTTATTGAAATATAGCTTATTATTCGGATAAGTTTTTCATAGCTTATTTGATTTAGCTTATTTCTTATATACTTGCGGTTTATTGCTTTTCGAATAAGCTTATCTTAACTTATTTTGATTGCTTATTTTTCAAGTTTGTCTTTTTATTATTTCTTTTAACTTAAAGTTTGTAGCTTTTTATTCTAGCTTGGTTTATTAGATTTAATCCTTAATTATACCCGATTCCCGTTCACTTTTCGGAGTAGAACACCTAGGTTTCGGGTGGATTTAGATATAAAGTTTTCATCTTTAAATACCTTATATTCTTTAGAATAATCTCTAGCTTATTAATATTGTTTATCATAACTTTGCTTGTATCTTATTGTTAATGAAACCATTTCTACACTTAGGCAAGGAGCTTATGGGTCTAATAAG
>BQNB010099915.1:7534-24822 GCA_026074375.1 Tanacetum coccineum | reverse complement strand
TCAAGTTCATCCAACACAAGGAAGATTTAAAGATCTCATTATGAAATACAAAGTCAAAAGAGAATGATAAAGGCTCAAGATCAAAGATCACAAAGCATGAAGGAACAAGTCTACTATAACAAAGTCTAAGACCAAGACTCAAGACCGTAAGAGCTTAAAGACAATGTACTTTTAATGACCGCTTCTTTAGAGAGATTGTTAGCCTTAAAATATTAAGTCAAACAAGGAAAGTAACAATCATTCTAGATATAGTCGGTCTTTACATCATTAGCAACTTTGTGAGTCATGTAATATACTAGTCAGGGTCATGGGCTCGTGAGTTACTCTAATATTGTATATGTTGTGGGCCAAAAGCCCAACCAAAGCTGAGCCTGACCCATCCCTCTTAACCTATGCATCTTATATAGGAAACTATATAAACCCCTCTCCTCATGTGGCGAAGGTGTTGGTTCTCATTTGTTCTAAGTTATTTCCATACCATTCTCTCCTCCTTCTCTCTACATTGTAAAATGAGTTAGGCTTTGGGGAAAGCATATGGATCATTTGAATCAATTGACCTATCTTAACAATAATGTTTTTAAATCTTTTAACTTATGTTTAGAATCTATGATTGTATCAAGAAGTTCATCTTCATGTTTTGCAAATTCCTTTTTTCAACTTGTCTCGTTCTTTTTTAAGATTGGTAAAAGCTGTCATTTGTTTTGAAAGTTGGCTTTGAAGATTTGAAATGTCTTCATTTAGAGACTTGCTCATTTTTGTAGAACTTAGAATACGTTCATCAAGCTTTTTAGTCAAGTGTTTTTCTTGAAAAACATAATCGCTATAAGTAATTTCAAGTGTTGTGAATTATTTATTATTGAACTCAAAACATGTTTCTTAATCCTTGTATCATGCGCGCTCAGTGGTCAATTTATCATTCGTAGCCTTAGCTTCATGATTGCTCATATTACTTTCTCAACTTCTACTTGCAACTTATTAAAAAATGATTCAAATAAAGCACATGTTTTCTCATCATTAACAGCATGTTGTTCAACTTCTCCTCCATTAAAGTCCACATTTGGAGTTTCTGTAATGATACTAATATCATTCTATTGCTTCATATATGTACCCTGTATGGATTCAGGTAGCTTAGGATGCTGCTTCTCATGAGCAAACATATTAAACATATCATTCTCATAATAATTTTCATATTGTGGTACTTCAGATAGTGTATCTGTGACATAGGTAGGAACAATATCATATTAGTGTCCGATGCGGCTTCCTATAACTTTGACATAAGGATGCAGTTAGCGTTTAGTTCCTCTTATTCATCGTCATCAGTAACCACAGCCAAGAAGTCATGCTCTTTCACATTTAGAGGTATCACAACCTCTTCCTTTTTAGCCAATGGAAACCTTTCCTAAAAGTAACTTGAATCCCTACTCTTTACCTGGTTTATGCAATTCCTCGCATAATGACCCAAACCTTTATAGTTGGAACACGTTATCTGATTAGCATTTTACCCATTTCCATAATTCCCAACAATAACTAGTGCAACAACAATCCTATTTGGATTCCTAATAGTCTGATTCCTAACATTCTGCCATGCATAATACCCAATCTAATTCCCTACATTTTTCCTAGTCTGATTCTCACAATTAACCCTAACCTTATGCACCTGTCTGCCTTGACCCATCTTTATACCCAGCTATGCAATATGCTTTTTGTGGGTGTTTGAAAAAATTCTTTGGTTATTGTTTGTTGCTGTAGAATAACGCATTTTAAAAGCCTTAGACATTAGTGCATAAGCCATATTAATTGCAGCAACAAGATATGTTACATCTACAATGTTCTCCATGACTGGTGGTGGTTGTACATAGTTGGTGTTGGTTGGTGATAGTTGTTCTGGTGTATAAACTGGTGAAGGATATGATGTGTTTGCAAAGAGAACTAAAGGATCACGAGTCTTAGCAAATCTTTTTGCCCTAACTTTGGTTGCTTCATCTGGTTTTGTTTCAGATAGTTATAAAGTTGATGGTAGTCTCTTTTATGAAACTTCTTTGTCTGTTTCACAATCATGACATAGCATTTCCATTCTGGTTTTAGGTGATTCAAGAACTTGATGTTGGTTTTTATAGTCTTTGGATTCAGCTTTTTTAAGTCTAAGTCATTCATTAGGTTTGCAAATCTATAATGATATGACTTAATGTATTCACCATCGATGAATGTAAACTGGTCAAGTTCATTCAAAAGTAGAGCTTCTTTCTCCTGTATCCCAACTTTAGTACTTATCAGCAACCTCTAAACTTGTAGCCACATCTCATGTGCACTTTTACAACTATCCACAACAGCATACTTTTCAACTCACAGTCCCAATAGAAGCAGTTGTATTACTTGATCATCATATACAACTTGTTTTGCTTCATCTGCAGTCAGCTCTTCTTCAGTTTGGGGTCAGAAAAAAGAAGCTACTGGAAGGGTACAGGTTGGTTCACCAGGTTCTTAGATTAGTTTATATTGATAAGGACCTTCCAGAATTGATTTAGCAAGCATTTTTCCATTTTCTATACTCTTTGCATAATGAATCATACGACTCGGCCACTGAATGTAGTTTTCCTTAGACAACATAGGAGGACGGTTTTCAGAATCGGAAGCATAGATGTCTTGTTGAGTATCCATTGCTAAAATATTTGTGAAATTATTTATGGATCTTGGTAGAAGATAAATGAGTTATTGTGATTGTGAAATGATCTTAATTTGATTTGAGTTGTAATAATTATGTTTGAAAGTTTTGTTTTAATGAATGAGGGTTTACATCTTGTGAAATTAGTGTTTTTTAAGAAAATAGGGTTTTGTAATGTTATGAACTCAATAATTTTGTTAAAAAAAATAACTAGATATTTTTGTATGAACTCGATAAATAAGAGGTTTATGCCTCTTACTGCTTCCTAAGAGCAAGCATCAAAGCAAGATTATCATTATAACAACCAATAACATAAAGACATAGTTTCACACTCTTAGCTTTCTTGAGGTACTGAGGTTTGACAAAACTCATTTTACAATTACGATTAAGCATGTTCATCCTTTGAACTGATTGACCATTTTTATAACAATGTCATTCGAAATGTTGACATGTTTTTCCAAACAGATGACTTTTTCAATTTCTTTATCTTCACGTGTTTCGTAAAACTTTCCCGTTCCTCGCTTTCATTTGAAATTATAGAGATGGTTCTTTGATGTGCAGAAAGTTCTTTTTCCATTTCTAAAAGCTTTTAATTCAATTTGATTATTTTTTAGTATAAGAATTAAAAGACTTTTCAGTTGTAACTCTCTGTTCCTTGAGTAAACCATAAGCTTTTGCACATTTAAGTTTATCATCTTTCACACAATCAGACTCTTTGTACCTCTTAAGTTCCCTTTTTAAGAATGTGTTTGCTTCTCGAAAAGCTTTGTTTAAGGATTCTAAGAATTATTTTATTTTCTTGCTTTCATCAATTTCCAATTTCATTTGTTCAATTAAAAAAGCAAGCAAATCATGTTCTTGCTGAAACTTTTGTTAATCCTGTTCAGCCTCTCCTCTATTATTACTCATATTTGATGAATCATGAGTGGTATTAGTATCACCTTGTTCCACTAGATATGTGTCATTAGCATATTCAGGTTGCTCAGGATGTTCTTTTTCCAGGGTAAACACATTATAGTCATCATTTTCTTCCTGTTCCAATGAGTCAGTATCGTAAGTAGGTCTGATATCTACTCCATCGGCTTTTGTATCATTTCATGATTTGCTACTTGAAATCCATGACTTACTTCTCTTGTTTTGCAGAACTATTATTTGCATTCCCACACACATTGAACTGCTGCTAACATATGTATTCCTAATATTGTCCGGCTGCTTTCTGTGTAAATCGAGCGATCAACCAATGCTTTTAACATATCAACCTTTCCTTGTTTCTGCAGCTTCTTTGCATTGATTCCTTGCCTAATTTCTTTGTCATGAAGTATTGATTCAATCATATATTTTTGAATGAAATCAAAGTCTTTGAGTATTCTTTCTTTGAAGAATTGAGGTTCAATTCTAGTGTATGCTTGAAAGTTCTTTCTTTAGTACGTACCATCTAAATTTGAAGACTTCATTAACACTGAGGTGAAAATTTTCTCAAATGGTGTCTTGAGCACTCTGACAGTTAGACTCATGAACTGTTTCTTTGGTTAGTTGTGTTTCCAGTGTATCCATGTTCTGAGAGAACGTTCTTGTGAATGTGTCAACGACTTCACCAAAGATATGACTAAATGCACGTTTAAATTCACTTGCAGTGACACCTTGTACATATTTCCGTGAGAGAAGCATGAACTTTGATTTAAGTGCTCTAAGACCGTTTATGCAACTACCTTTCATTATACTTGCTTTCTTTTAAAGTCTTTGCATCTCCATTTCTTCTGAATCCGTACACGAAGAAGCATCTTTTGTTTCCACTGAAATCGGTTTGTGAAATGAATTACGGATCTTAAGTATATAATGTGATGTGTTGTTTGATTGACGTTGTTGAAAGTGGTTTTGACTTTAAGGTTTGTTTTGACTTTTTTATAACGTTTTTAAGCTAGATATATCTTGGAAATCTTAGTTTTAATTAATGATTGTCGTTATGAGTCATAAAGTTTTGATCTTTCTCGGATTAGGCACACGTCTTTAAATCACAAGAGTTATTCCTCAAGTTTTTAAATCACAAAACTTATTCCTCAAAATTATTCCTCAAAATCTAAATCATAAAATCTGAATCACAAAATCTAAATCATAAAATCTAAATCAGAAAATTTTAAATCCCAAAATTTTAAATCATAAATTTTAAAAAAATTTGGCAGTATAACGTTTCAATCACAAACATCATAAACTGCATGATTAATATTTCAAATCGCATTGTTAAACCGTAAAATCTTTTAAACCGTAAATAGTTTTTGTTCTTAAATCGCAAAGTTATTTCGCAAAACCATAAACCGCAAAATTCTTTCCTCGATCTAAACTGCAATATTAAATCGCAAGTTTCAAATCGCAAGAATATATTTCGTAAGTTCTTAATTCGCAAAGTGTTATTTTACAAAATCTTAAACCATAAAATTCTTTCCTCGATCTAAACCGCCATATTAAATCGTAAGTTTCAAATCGCAAAAATATATTTTGCAAGTTTGTATTTTACAAAATGCTAAGTTACACAACCTTGCTCAATCCGCGTGACTGGTTAGATCGGTCAGATTAATTGTGCAACCTTTTTTTCGAACCACAAGATATAGCCACAATATAAATCGAAAATCTTAAAAAACTTTAAATCGTAAAGTTTAGAAAAAAACTTAAATTGCAGAAAAAAAATTAAAAATATATCGCAAATGTATAAACAAAAAATAAATCACTTTTTTGATATAACTAAATCGCTTTTTTAGTTTTATTATTAAATTGCTTTTTTAGTTTCATTATTAAATCCCTTTTTTAGTTTTATTTTATAAATCTCTTTTTAAAAAAATAAATCGCTAATAGACAAAACAAAAATTCTAAATCGCAAACCTGATCTTTTGTAAATCACTAATAAACAAAAAAAATACTCAATCGTTCGAATCAATTGACCTGTCTTAAGAATAATCTTTTATCTTATGTTTAGACTCTATGATTGTATTAAGAAGTTAATCTTCATGTTTTGCAAATTCCTTTTTTCAACTTGTCTCGTTCTTTTTTTAAGATTTGTAAAATTGTCGTTTGTTTTGAAAGTTGGCTTTGAAGATTTGAAATTTCTTCATTTAGAGACTTGCTCATTTTTGTAGTACTTAGAATAAGTTCATAAAGCTTTTTAGTCAAGCGTTTTTCTTGAAAAACATAATCGCTATAACCAATTTCAAGTGTTGTGAATCATTGCTTATTGAATTCAAAACATGTTTCTTGTCCCTTGTATCGTGTGAGCTCAGCGGTCAATTTATCATTTCACAGCCTTTGCTTCGCGATTGATTGTATTACTTTCTCAACTTCTACTTGAAAATTATTAAATAATGATTTAAAGAAAGCACATGTTTTCTCATCATTAATAGCATGTTGTTCAACTTCTCCTCCATTAAAGTCCACATCTGGAGTTTTAGTAATTATATTAATATCATTCTATTGCTCCATATATGTACCCTGAATGGATTTGGGTAGCTCAGTATGCTGCTTCTCATGAGCAAACATAGTAAACATATCATTCTCATAATAATTGTCGTATTGTGGTACCTCAGAGAGTGCTCTTCCGCATGTAGAGGCATCACATCCTCTTCTTTTTTAGCCAATGGAAACCTTTACTGAAAGTAACTCAAATCCCTTCTCATTGCTTGGTTTGTGCAATTCCTCGCATAAGGACCCAATCCTTTGTAGTTGTAACACCTTATCTGATTAGCATTTTACCCATTTCCATAATTCCCAATAATAACTAGTGCAACAACAATCCCATTTAGATTCATAATAGTTTGATTCCCAACATTCTGCCATGCATTATACCTAGACTGATTCCTAACATTTTGCCTAGTCTGATTCTTACCATTAACCCTAACCGTATGCACCTATTTGCCTTGACCCATCTTTATACACAGCTGTGCAATATGCTTCTTGCGGGTGTTTGAAGAAATTCTTTGCTTGTTGTTTGTTGTTGTGGAATAATGCAATTTAAAAGCCTTAGACATTATTCATTGCAGCTACAAGATCTGTTACATCTACAATGTTATCCATGAATGGTGGTGGTTGTACATAGTTGGTGTTGGTTAGTGATGGTTGTTCTGGTGTATAAACTGGGGAAGGATATGATGTGTTTGAAAAGAGAGCTAAAGGATCATGAGTCTTAGCAAGTCTTTTTGCCCTGACTTCGGTTGCTTCGTCCTAGTTTTGTTTCAGATTGTCTTAAGATTGATGGTAGTCTATTTCATGCAACTTCTTTGTCTATTTCACAATCGTGACATAGCGTTTCCATTATGGTTTTAAGTGATTCAAGAACCTGATGTTGGTTTCAATAGTCTTTGGTTTACCTTTTTTTAAGTCTAAGTCATTCATTAGCTTGGTAAATCTATGATAATATGAATCAATGTATTCACCATCAATGAATGTAAATTGTTCGCGTTCATTCAGAAGTATAGCTTCTTTCTCTTGTATTCCAACTTCAGTGCCTTTCAGAAGCCTCAAAACTTGTAGCCACATCTTATGTGCACTTTCACAACTATCCACAACAACATTAATTTCAACTAGTAGTCCTAATAGAAGCACTTACATTGCTTGATCATCATATACAACTTGTTTTGCTTCATCTACAATTAGCTCTTCTTTAGTTTGGGGTCAAGAATAAGGAGCTGTTAAAGGGGTACGGGTTGGTTCACCAAGTTCTTGGATTAGTTTATACTAATAAGGACCTTCCAAAATTAACTTAGCAAGCATCTTTCCATTTTCTATACTCTTCGCGTAACGAATCAGATGACTCGGCCACTAAATGTAGTTTCCCTCGGACAGTTTTCATAATGGGCAGCATAGATGTATTGTTGAGTATCCATTGCTTAAATGTGTCTAAAATGATTTACGGATCTTGGTAGACGATAAATGAGTGATTGTGATTGTGTTTGTGAAATGATTTAAGTCTAATTCATTCATTAGCTTGGCAAATCTGTGATAATATGACTCAATGTATTCACCATTAACGAATGTAAACTGGTCGAGTTCATTCAGAAGTAGAGCTTCTTTCTCTTGTATTCCAACTTCTATGCCTTTAAGTAGCCTCTAAACTTGTAGCCACATCTCATGTGCACTTTCACAACTATGCACAACAACATTAATTTCAACTTGTAGTCCCAATAGAAGCATTTGCATTGCTTGATCATCATATACAACTTGTTTTACTTCATCTGTAGTTAACTCTTCTTTAGTTTGGGGTCAAGAATAAGGAGCTGCTGAAGGGGTACAGGTTGGTTCACAAGGTTCGTAGATTAGTTTATACTAATAAGGACCTTCCAAAATTAACTTAGCAAGCATCTTTCTAGTTTCTATACTCTTTGTGTAACGAATCAGACGACTCCGCCGCTGAATGTAGTTTCCCTCGGACAGCATAGGAGGACGGTTTTCAGAATTGGCAGCATAGATGACTTGTTGAGTATCCATTGCTAAAATGTGTTTGAAATGATTTACGGATCTTAGTAAACGATAAATGAGTGATTGTGATTGTGTTTGTGAAATGATCTTGATTTGATTTGAGTTGTAATAATTGTTTTTGAAAGTTTTGTTTTAATGAATGAGGGTTTACATCTTGTGAAATAAGGTTTAGTAAAATTAGGGTTTTTTACGAAATTAGGGTTTGGTAAAGTTATGAACTTGATAAATTCTGGAAACCCTAACTTGATAATCACAAGTCAATAAAAAGAGGGTTTTAACTTTTGTAAGTCGATAAAAAGAGGGTTATGACTCTATAATTTTTGAACAAAATACACAAAACCTTCAAATCGATTAGAGACACAATTTTAAACATTTTTCCTTTAAAAATTTTGCATAGAAAACTTACAAACACGTAAATGATTCTTAAAAACTTCTGATTTTCAAATCAAACACGTGAGAACTTACAAATTTTAAGGGTTTTTTTCGAAAGGAGTAAAAAACACAAAAAAAAAAAAAAAAAAAAAAAAAAAAAAAAAGCAAAAAAAAAAAAAAAAAAAAAAAAAAAAAAAAAATTAATATAAAAAAAAATTAAAAAAAAAAAAAAATAAAAAAATAATAAAATAGCAAAAAAAATAAAAATAAAAAAAAAAAAAAAAAAAAAAAAAAAAAAATTCGGATATAAAAATATAAAATTCAGATAAATGTCAAACCCCAAGTCGATAAATTCAATTGTCCAAGTCGATAATGGTAACTCGATAATCTGTGATGAACTTGATAAATTCTGGAAACCCTAACTTGATAATCACAAGTCAATAAAAAGAGGGTTTTAACTTTTGTAAGTCGATAAAAAGAGGGTTATGACTCTATAATTTTTGAACAAAATACACAAAACCTTCAAATCGATTAGAGACACAATTTTAAACATTTTTCCTTTAAAAATTTTGCATAGAAAACTTACAAACACGTAAATGATTCTTAAAAACTTCTGATTTTCAAATCAAACACGTGAGAACTTACAAATTTTAAGGGTTTTTTTCGAAAGGAGTAAAAAACACAAAAACGGGTAAATAAATTGTGACTTGGTTGTTATTAATTTAGAGGTTTTTATAAGGGTGTCCTGTATACTAACCTTAACACTAAAACGTCATGCTTTAGTATCAAAATCAACAAGAACATGATTTTTGAAAATTTTGTATGTATGAACTCGATAAAATGAAAAATCAAAAAGATCAATTTTTTTTGATGTTTTAAGTCATTCTCTTTGTAGATACTTGTTCTAAAACACTAAACACACAACAAACGTGTGCTTTATTGGGTTTTAAGTGCTAGAACACGGTTTTTAAAATTAAAACCCATGGCTTAAATATGTGGATAATGTTTTTTGTAAAACATGATTTTTAGACACATATCACTTGCTAGATCATCATTTAGCTCTTGATACCACTTGTATGTCTCATACAAATATATAAATCACACACCATAATGACTAAAAAGGCTTTCTAGAGAGAGAAAGTTAGCTAGTGATTCTAGAGAGAGTGATGAGAGTTTAGAGAGAGAGCAACTAGATAAATGAAGAACCACTACCTCACATAATGAAGTGTGAGGCATTGATATAGTACAAAGAATAATGAGCCATCTTGGGCTTTGTTTCATGGACTAACACTTCACCTTATTCAATGTTAGCTTACGTCAAGCTCGTTTACCCTTAACTAATCTATTACACATTTATACATCACTACAAGATTCATATACTTTTTTTGAAAGGCTAAAATATTATTAAGAGGTTTCGAGGAGGAGACCAAAGAAAAACATACAACGTCTTACAAGAGCACAAAAGAAAGAAAATACACAACCAAACTAGAGGAAAAAGTAACGGATCCTCTTAAGAAAATAAAACGTGCCCAAAACTAAACAAGATTAAACACACACCAAGGTCTTGATATCCAACTTCTCCAATTACAATGGAGAGGCTTGCAACGGGCAGAAATCCAAAGCTTCGATAACCTTTGAATCGAAGGAAAAATATCTTCATCAAGAGTATTGGCGTGAGATTCCAGAGGAGCATGAACAACCTTATTTCTCCATTTCCAAATCGCCCATAAACCAAATTGAAAAACACTATGTAAGACTTTGTTGAGATTGAGGCAACCAAGGTAAGCAAAATTCCCTAAACTCACATCTTTAATTGAGAAGGAAGGGAAGGAGACAGGCTAGTCAAGGTGCCACCAACTCCATAACTTCCTCCATATAGGAAGAACCTTGGGACATGTAAGAAGACAATGCTCAATCGTTTCATCAGAGTAATCACAAAAAAGGCAGTTACCTTGTCCAATGTGGAGCCGATCAATTGAAGCATGCCAAACACATATATTGACTTTGCGAGGGGACTAGGAGTTCCATACATGATGAAATCTAAGACGATGCTCAACGAGGAGAACCTCTTGAATATGGGTAGATAAAGATTTAACTTTTAAGCATCTAGAAGCATCTTTAGCCCAAATCCATTTATCAATACCATCATCAGACAATGTCAAGTTACCAATAAGAGAAGTAAGAGATGATAGCTCATTGAGAGCACGACCCCTAGGGGAACGCCACGACCATAACCCACACTATGAACCATTTACGATGCCTCACTGATGCCTAATGGTACAATCATAAAAAGAGTCAAGAGCAAAAGGGCCGAGGAAAATAATCCATTAGACGAGGCCCATCCACGCACCATTTATCTTTCCAAAAAAGAGTATCTGAACCATTAGAAGCTTTAAGCTTGAAAGAGGAGATGAAAGACCCATCCAACTTAATGATATTCACCACATCATTAATGATACCATGCCAAGTACCATGATGACCTTTACTGTTACCAAGAGCGCTGAAACCCCCGTCCTCACCATAGATTTTTTTTAACTTTTCTTCAAAGAGCCATTTTTCTGTTAGGAAACGCCATTTCCATTTCCTGAGCAATCCAAGATTTGTATACTATTAATGACCATCACTTCTAATGCTAACAGTTTTGGCGAAGACATGTCCTCACTAAAATCTCACGAGACTAGTTTGTTTCATATTGCTAAATATCATTCATTATTAAATAAATTTTATTAAGTCAAAAAAATATAATTAATCATCTAATTCATTTTTGACGTAAAGAGATTGGTGATGACATGTCTTCACAAAAGTTTAAATGAGAATTTCTGTGGCCCCACTTAGTAGTCGCTAATATGTTTAGCGACGGCCTTTTAACGAGGACTTGAAGAAATTATGAAGAATCTAAGTAATCCTTAAACACACACACACAAGTATGAAGAAATCTAAAGAGAAAGAGAGTGGGAGGTTGCTTCTAGTGACAAAAAGTGGAAGAAAAAATGTATTACTATGTGCAACCAACACCCTTTCCATATCATGAAAAGGTTTTATATATGCTTATGCTAGGCCGGCCATGGGCTTTTCCTAAGCTAGCCTATCTAGTTTCCAAATATTACTTAACGAGCTATCTAATGATATTAATGGAAGTGACCAACACTTTTGTATTCCTAACAATCTCCCCTTAAGGGAGGTCACTCCATTTTACAAAAACTTAAGCCTAGCATACTATACTTTGTCTTCAGTCTTGTGCTTGCAGACTTGTTTTCTTGACTTTATCTTGTGAACATGATGTAGTGATCTTTGACTTTAGGCTTGAGCTTGTTCTAATAGGCTTGACTGATATGTGAACTTGAACTTCTTTGAGATAATCAACCAAGCATAATCTCTTATCATCATCTTGTGATCTTGTTGTCGTCTTGTGCACTTGTGACTTTTGGACCGACATGCTCATACTTGGTCTTCAAAGCTTAAATAAGAAATATTTCTTGAAAATCTTTAACTATAACACTTAGTCACTTCGAGAAAGACGTTTGGTATTAGAGTAATAGAAACTTCTTTGAAATTGTTTGACTTTAACACTTAGTAACTTCAAGAAAGATGTACAGTATCAGAGTAGTAGAAGTCTTGAAACATGTATTTGAGCTTTCATGATGTCTTTATATATGTCGGTCGAGTGTAAGAATGTGGTATTGGCTTCGACTTGTCATCGGGAAACTGCTACCACCGTTAGGACATCTACATAAATGGGTTAGTGATAAACAACATATATGGACGAAAGTGGCTTTGTCACTTTGTCTAATACGGTTTTAACAACCATGGTTCCTAGTTAATTAGTATAAATACTTCTTGCGATCATGTAGAATTCTAAAAAATCTCTGTGACAGGGTTTCGCAACTGCACTAGCCGTTCTCATTACCGGAGTTACTATCCTCCTGCTTAAGCCGTTAATTCGTGTTCAGCTTTCCTATGTCCAGATACCCTTGTGAGGCTTCCCATGGACATAAGACTGAAAATTGATTTAGGAAAATCAGTCGGTGTGTCAAGATGCAAACAGTTTTTATGACACACCAACAATTTTAATCTTTTCAAAATTCATTCGTCAATGCATAAGCTGGACTGAATCGATATCCAGTATGTAGGATCCCTTTGCTTAATGGATCTTAACCTTTAGCTTGTAAAGGGTTTGTTGCCTTAGATAAATCTAAAGTAACAATGATGAAACAATGATTAACCACTATTGATTACGCGGAATTTAATCAACAATGTAAAGAAGAACACAATCAAAACACTTTTATATTGAACTTTGAATCTGCCTAGGTTACAGATTACAAACTATGATTACTATATTGATCTCTATGATCTTCTGTAGAACTATATCTACTAACTATGCCTAGGGATTCTTTTATAGACTAAGGAACCCCTAATAGGCTTCACAAAACGCGTATAAAGATAATGCATATCTTTTCCTAAGATATCTCATGCATATCTTTAACTCTAACTAATTTCTGCGTAAGCAGACTTAACTATTACATAAACAGTATTAACTATTTAATACTGCCAATACTAACTATGATAAACCTTTTATCAGTACTAACTATTATACAAGCAGAACTAACTATAATACTAACAGAATTAAGTCTGTTATAAAAAATTCCTAACAATCCTCCCTTAAACTTGAACTTCACTTGTTAACTTTAAGTTTCTTCAGATGTCTTTAGTTTGGGCTTTTGAGAATTATATCCAAGCATATCTTCAAGTCCTTAGCTTCTCTTGAATGATGATCTGTTTGATGTTCTTTGAAAAACCAGATCATACTTTGTCTTTTAGTCTTTGTCTTCTCTTCACAGCTACACAGCAACATCCAACTTAGTTGGCTTTATAGATTTTGGCAAACTACCAGCCATCAACGGATTTGATATGTCTTTACCATGAGTCGTTTGCTATGGACTACTCAATGCTTCATTGTAGTAACAAGGTACATTGATAACCTTATAGTTTTTAGCAAACTATTAGCTATCAACGGATTTGAGATCTCTTTACCAGTAGCTATTTGCTCTGGAGTAGCCAATGTTTTAGTGCAATACTATGGTGCATTGATTACCATACAGTTTTTGGTAAACTATAAACCATAAATGGATTTGAGAAGTCTTTACCACAAGCCATTTGCTTATGGACTAGCCAGTTCTTATGCCTATTAAGCATGGTGAACTGATAACCATTTATTGTGTGGTAGTTAGCCAACACCTAAACCCTTCTCAGTTCCATAATAGTCCACAGTTTCCAAAAACATGCCCACTGCTACTGATAACTTCATCACTTTCTAATCCCAGCTTGCTTCTCAATCATCTTCAAGAGTTTATAGCAAACTTCATTCATTTTTCCATCTAGAAGCTTCATTTTCAGCATCACTTGGCAAGCATCTTTTGACAATGGATATTTTCTATCCGCTAACATATATATAGTGCATACCTTCAAAGTTAAACAATGTACTTCACACTTATCATAATACCTCCAACTAACCATCTTTTGTTAAAGTGGTAAGCTCCAAATAGCATCTTCAATGAGAGGTGGATCAAACATAGTCCTGAGATCACTCTAAAGCACTCTGTCATAAGCATCTTCAGGCCTATTTGTTCCATACTTCTGCATTGCCAATCTGTACTAATCTATAAGATCCTCTCTTGTGAAGTCTTTAATCATAGCTCCAAAGTTCATGTAGACTGTATCAGCTCCATTTGCTCTTATTATCTGATAAACACTTATTTGACCTTGCTGAAATATCTTCCAATTTACCACACTATCAGATTTTGTAGTCAAAGGAGTAGGATTCATAGCTTCTACTGATTCCTCTTTATCAGTTTCTGAATCTTCTTGTGCACTCTTGTCAACATTTATACCTTTTCTAGCCTTTTGCTTCTTTCTTTTTCCTGTTCTTTTTACTTGCTCTTCTTCCTTTACTTCAGCAACTTTTTCTCCTATAGCTGGAACATCTTTATCATCAAACCTTTGTTTCTTTGAAGTCTTTTTCTGAATCTCTTCTCCATATCTTTTCAATTTTGCCTTTGTAGCTTTAAGATTTATAGGAACAAAAGTGTCAATCTGCTGAACTAACTTATCAAACTCTTCTTTAATTTCTTCAAACTTCAACTTCTTTAACTGAGAAAGCTTCCAAGTTCCTTGATTCTTAAGATAGTTTGACATATAGATCCTTAACTGTGACTGAGTCATAGGTTTGTTTCTCTTTGCCTTAGCTCTTTCCTCTGCAAAGTGTTTCTTTCTTTGATTCACCATTTCTGCCATTCTTTTTGCAAAATCTTGTTCAGGCAAATCCTTTCCCAACACATCTTTTGTCAACTCTGTATTTTCTTCAATCTTGGCTTTAATAACATCTCAGTCTTCTTCAGTATAAAATTGAGCTTCAAATTAAACTTGAGCTTTTCTTTTCTTTTGTTGTTCTATTAAAGCTTCCTTTTCTGCCATTCTTTTAGCTATCATTTTATCTAAATGAATCTGCTTTGCAACTTCTTCATCCAATTAAGCTTGCAACTTTATAGCCTCTTCCAATCCAGCTTCCTCTTGTCTTAATTGTTCTTTAGTTTTGTGAGTAGCCTGAATATCCTCTTCAACCATTGGAGCCTTTTCTTTCCTTTTGACCCCTTTTACTAGTAGTACCAGAATCAACTTTAGTACTACCAGTACTAACCTCTTCAATACCAGTATTAATTTCTTCTCTGCCAATATTAATCTCTTCTTCAGCATCCAATCTAGTATCAATCTTTTTAGCCATAGACCTTGCTCTCCTCCTATATCTCTTGCCCTTATCAGTTGATTTTTCCTTGCAAACACCCTGAGAAGCAACCTTTGACAATGTTTTAGCTGCCTCCAAGATTGTAGGACTGATTTCTTCTTCATGAGCCTCCCCTGAAGCTTTTGTAGGGGTGACAAAATCTATTGACTTCTCTTTCATGGATTCCTTAACACAAGAAACTAAAGGATCATCATCAATATCCTGAATTTTCCTCCCCTGATCCTCTGATTCTTCACCCTCTGATTCAGATATGAGTACTTTCTTGGATTTCCTCTTCAAAACTATTTCTAAAGATTTCACCTTCTTTACCAATTTAAGCATTGCATTCCCTAGTGTCTGTTTGGTGTCCTTCAATTCTTTCTCTAAACTATTAATCCTAGTCACCAAGGTAGGTACAAGCACCATCAATTCTTTAAGTTGCATACTATCCTCAGCACTTCCTGATGTATTACCTTCAGAGAGAGGTGCTTCATAGGACCTAGGTGGTGAAAAATGAGGTGGTGATTGAGGTGTTGATTGATGTGGTGAATGAGGTGGTGATTGATGTAGTGGTGATTGAGGTGGTGATTGATGTAGTTGTCGGTAACCTTTAATCACTTCACTTCATTAACCTTAACAAGAAAATAAGGAAGAAACTAGGAAGAATTGTAGAGAGAGAAAGTGAGAGAAAACTAGAGAGAGAATGGAAAGTTTACTTGCAAATGAAAAGTTACAAATGAACCAACACCCTCTCCTTCCTTGGAGAGGGGTATTTATAGTGAAGACTAAAAGGCTTGCATGCCTTTAGTAATTCTACTGGCTGGGCTCGGGTTTACTTGGGCTTTTGCCCGATACACGTGACCAATTAGATTACAAATAAGAGCCCGTTTACCCGTCTAGCCTAATACAACGTATATTGATTTAGTGACCGAGATCTAATATAATTATGAACGAACTTCTATTGTTCGACTCAATATTTTGAGGCTAACACATTTAGTTCTAACAATGTTTCACTAGACATCTATGCCAATGTAATATCTTATAGGTAGTTTTCTAATGTCTAACATGCACACCACTAACAAGAAGTTAACATGTTAGGCTAAATTTATATGTGTTTGCTTATGATTGCATAAAACTTAGTTGTGAACTCTAATTTCATCAAACACATAAACATATTTAAATGATTAAAGATTGAATTACTTAACTTCAAACCAACATGTGAGTATATTAGTACAAGGGGCATAAAAGCCCTAAAAATCGTCTATAATGGATGCATTATAGCTCTCTAAAGTTTCACACATAAAGGGCTTGTATATTTAGAATTTGGGCTCTGACGGTGTCACTAGAGTTTTGTGACGCTGTCACCCCGTCGAATCCCTTTAGGGTTTCTTTAGCTGACAACTCCTGACGCCGTCGGGTCTTCTGGTGATGTTGTCACCTTGAAATTATGACGCCGTCACGATCCTTTGGTGACGCCGTCTCCACACACTAAAGTGTCACAAAACATGTCCAAAATTTCACTTTCTAGGCACAATTGGCGACGCCGTCATGAAGGTGGTCGCGAGCCTGAAAAGTTATGTTTTTGCCTTGTTTCTTCTCGAATCGAGCCCAAGTCATGTGTATTCCGTCCAAGTGCTTCACAAATGCTAAATACACAAAAAGAAAAGGATTTAGGGCAATAATAGAGCACATTTGCATGATTTTAGGGGTTAAATGACCCCGAAAAGGTATATAGAATGACACCTCATCAGATATCTCTACACATTGGATTTACTTGTCCTCAAGCAAATGAGCTTTTCTACCTAATAAATAGGAAAGTCGAGGGCATTTAACTTACTAAGTAGAACTTATATATGGCACAACCGGATCAACCTTGTAATAAAAGCATGAAAATTATATACTAGCACCTCACATAAGTGTTTGGATTCTCTTTTTCACTAAGGTGTATAATGAATTATAACAATATTAGAAATGGGAAAATAACACTCACTCTACCTGGCATATCATATAGATGAT
>BQNB010099914.1:13371-24822 GCA_026074375.1 Tanacetum coccineum | reverse complement strand
AATCTACAACAAAAGAACCTGAAAAATTATTGAAACAATTCATGTGATATTCGATGAGCTGACAAGAATGGCTTCTGAACAATTCAGTTCAGGACCCGGGCTTCATTCAATGACTCCTGCAACATCCAGTTCAGGACTCGTTCCAAACCATGTTTCTCAACAACCTTGTATTCCACCACCAAGAGATGATTGGGATCGCTTATTTCAACCAATGTTTGATGAATACTTCACTCTTCCATCAATTGTTGTTTCTCCAGTTCAAGAAGCTTCTGCTTTGAAAGTTATGGTTTTAGCTGATTCTCTTGTGTCAACTTCCATTGACCAGGATGCTCCATCATCAAGCACTCCATCAACACAAGAACAAGAACCATCTCCAAACATTTCTCAAGGTTTTGAAGAATCCCTAAAAATACTAGTTTTTCATGATGATCCACTATATAAATCTCTTCATGAAGAATCAACTTCTCAAGGATCATCATCGAATTTGAGACAAACCCACAGTCCATTTGAACACCTTGGTAAATGGACTAAGGATCATCCTATAGCAACCGTGATCGATGATTTTTCTTGCTCTGTCTCTACGAGAAAGCAACTCCAAACTGACGCCATGTGGTGTTATTTTGATGCCTTCCTAACTTCTGTAGAACCAAAGAACTTCAAATAAGCAATGACCGAACTGTCATGGATCAATGCAATGTAAGAAGAAATTCATGAATTTCAAAGACTAGAAGTTTGAGAATTGGTGCCGTGTCTAGATAAAGTGTTATTGATCAAACTAAAGTGGATTTATAAGGTTAAGACGGATGAATTTGGTGGGTACTAAAGAATAAGGCAAGACTAGTTGCTCAGGGATTTAGGCAAGAAGAGGGAATCGATTTCGAGGAATCATTTGCACCGGTTGCTAGAATAGAGGCCAACCGTATCTTCGTAGCAAATGTCGCTCATAAGAATATGGCGATCTACTAAATGGACGTCAAAACGACTTTCTTAAATGGAGAGCTCAAAGAAGAGGTCTACGTTTCTCAACCAGAATGATTTGTTGATTAGGACAACCCATCGCATGTGTACAAGCTCAAAAATGCCCTCTACGGTCTCAAACAAGCACCACGTGCATGGTACGACATGCAGTCAAGCTTCCAAATCTCACAACATTTCTCCAAAGGTGTAGTTGATCCAACACTCTTCGCACGGCAAGGTAGGAACAACTTATTACTAGTACAAATTTATGTTGACTATATAATATTTGCATCCACTAATACTGTCATGTGTAATGAGTTTGCTAATCAGATGACCACTAAGTTCAAGATGTCAATATGGAGCAAAATGTCCATTCTTTATAGGATTACTAAATTTCCCAAAGTCTCGGAGGCATCTTTCATAAACCCCAATCTAAAATGCTTTTAAAATTGTTAAAAAATTATGGGTTTGCATACTACTTGATTTATGTGACTCACCCTTGGTAGAAAAAAGTAAACTGGATGAAGATCTACAGGGGAAACAAATTGATGCTACACTTTACTGTGGCATGATTAGATCCCTTATGTATCTTACATCCAGTAGAACTGACCTTATCTATGCAGTTTGCTTATGTGCTCGGTATCAGACAAAGCCTACCGAAAAGCACATACAAGCGGTAAAATGGATCTTTCGATACCTTAAGGGAACCATTAACATGGGGTATATGGTACTCCGTAAGGATACCGAAATATCTGTAAACAGCATATTGCAGATGCAGACCACGTCGGGTGTTATGAACTAGACGTAGTACATCTGGTAGCTCGTCAGTTCTTAGTGGACAAATTATTAGGCTGTCGTCCAAGAAGCAAAAGGCACGGCAATCTTGAGTTCAGAGGCTGAATATATAGCTATCTGGGTGTGTGCTCAAATCCTATGGATGCGTTCACAGCTAATAGATTATGGTTTTCAATTCAATAAGATTCCTCTATACTGCGACAACAAAAGTGTAATCGCCTTATGCTGTAACAATGTTCAACCCTTACGAGCTAAGCACATCGATGTTCGCTACCATTCCATTAAAGGTAGGCATGTGGGGAGAATGGGAATCAGTGGAGCTATACTTTTTATTCGGGAAAACAAAATGATATACCATTTTCGGTGTGACTCCTTCACCAAAACCTTTGCCAAGAGAAAGATTCAACTTCTTAATCGAAAAGCTCGGTATGAAAAGCATGTCTCCGGAAACATTGAAACGTTTGGACAGGGAAACGGTCTCTGGAGTGAGGTGGTAACTCATATCTGTTTTTTTGTACATAAGAAAACATAAAAACACAAAAAAAAATCTTTTTTATAAATTTTTCAAAAAGAAAATTAAAAATTAAAAAATCAGAAAAAAATAAACCATATGTATCTCTGGGCATGTCTTCTAAAAAATCGATAACATTTACGGCCTTAGAAATGTCATTTAATAATGATACGAGGCTGTAATGATGGTTCGAGCAGAAGTTCAAAAGCTTTCAAAACATGCCAAAAATGGCTTGCTATTATTTTAGAGAGCAACTCCGGTCATCATCTTATATACGGCAAGTATTCAAAAATGAAAACTTGGTCCTCTCAACAGGAATTATTCTCGGCTATGGTTACTTCTCTGGACCATGCAAAGGCTTGTGATTAATTTGCATACATTCACGTGACTGCTATCTTCCATAAGTGTTACGTGTCAGTGTGCTTATAGTGGTCTAATTAAGAGTATCTTATATTCTTGGGTGTTTATTTTCAAAAATATTATAAGCATCTTCAGGAATTCATTAGAAAAAATGTTTTCAAAAGTCATTTGACCACTCAAACAATGACTACAGCTCTTTAAATAGAAAACAGGTCATTGTTTGACGGGGAGAAAATGTCAATATCTTCATTCCCGTAATTATTCATTATAATCAAAAAAAGATTTTAAAACAATAAGGGTGAACAATTAAAAGGAGAGTTAATGAATTTTACTCAATCGGGCCTTATTTGCTATGTGTTTAATGCTTTAAGCATATTATTGCAAATTGTGAGATTTTTTTTCTTGATTATTAAACCTTAGGGAAGTAGTTTGGCTATTTGTGTTATTAGAGAAAACTATCTTATGCCTCTGTTTATAGCATTTAGGAAAATAGATGATTAGTAACACCCTTAGGGGCATTTTTGCCAAAACCAAAGTTTTGTAAACAAAAACACCCTTCTCGTTCTGTACAAACACAGAACTCACACAAGATCATACAACCTTAAACCATCCATTGTTGATTTTAAGCATTCTACTAGGAATGTCATTCTATCTTCATCTTAATCTAAGGTAAACTTGTGGTAATGTTAAAACATCTAAAAATAATCAGACCAAACCTTGGAATTTTACTCGAAAAACCCTAAACTCGACCTAACTTTTATCTCTTTAAAAATTAGATGAAATGTGAAATTGATTAAGGGGTTTTGGTCCTATAGGGGTCTAGATGTTGTGCCTAAAATAGTTTTTAATGGGGATAACACATTCACAAGTTTTAAGTAATTCTTGATGATCGACTAGTGGGAAACAATTGGGCAAGAAATTGTAAAAGTTCATGGGTTTGGTTTTGAATTGCTTAATGATTGTGTTTATGCATTTAAGTGTTCTTAAAAATGCTTGTTGTTATTATATCTTGTATACTTTGTTTTTGTGTTCTTATGGGTCGAACAAGTCATAAGTCAAGATTTAAGTGGTTAATTCATGAGTTAAAGATGGTAGAATGTTTCCTAGATGCTAAGAGATCAAGTTAAGATGGATAGTATTGCTTGAAAAGGTGAAAAATGTTGGTGTATAATTTGAACAGGCGAAAACTATGACGCTTTTTCTTAGGCAAACTATACTTAATGAATTACACAGGCGGAAATATACCTTAATACATTGGCGAACTATTACACTCTGTATAACAAGGAGAACTATGCATTTTTACATTGGCGAGTTATTACTTTGATTCACATACAGGACGAATTATACTATTTACATAGGCGAATGATCACTTGGCTTAACAACAGGGAAAAACTATACAATATGTATAGGCGAAACTATACACATAGGTTAACACAGGCGAGTTCTACGATATATAGGCCGTTTATACGGTTCTTTTCTAGATGAATTAACTTCAATAATTGGTATCTAATATCATAACCTAATCTAAGTATAATTAAACCTAACCTATCACTTAGTGATTAATTTAGGTCTAGTTTTTCCTTAGATATCTTTAGTGATTGCCTTGATTTCTATAGATTGCCTATAGTTAGTGTGTTGTATGATTATGTGTTTCTCCTAGGTTCATGTGTGTTAATGTTTTGCCTAGTGTCTGAGTGCATAACACCTTGTGTAAATCAGTCTTGCATTGTCTATCAGTGATATATATTTGCTTGTATATGAAATGTGATATTTGCTTAATTGTATATGTGAATTACCCGGGATTTTGCCAACTTAAAGCCATATAATGCCAAAAAGAATAGAAAAATGTGTGCTTTGTGTCCATTGTGAGGAAAGGTTTAAAATGACAAAAAAGATGCACAAAAAACATTCAGAACCGATCAAGGACGAAAGAGACAAGAATCAAGAGTGAAGATCAGCCAAAGATCACAGCCGGATCAGCCCGACACAGCAAGAAAGGCAGTCAAAGACCTAAAATAAAGTAAAGGGACCAAAGTTGACAAGTGTTCAAAGATTAGAGGCTTATTGGAAGTTTTAAAGTCAAAGGGACCAAGTTTGCCAAAAGAGAAAGTGGATTATTAAAGAAAAGAAAGAGTGAAAGAACCATAAGGGCCAAAACTTGCCCATCTTGGGAACTTAATTTTCCACCTAGAAAGGGTCGGGCAAAGACAGGGACTAGATCTGCTCAACATTAAAACATGTTAAAACAATTAAAACGCGTTTTTGTAACAGCCCTAACTAACGTTAACCTTCTTTTCCGCCTATCCCCTCCCCGTGCCACACAAACCCAAGCCAAAAATCCCACACCCCTGCTCCTCACAATCTCTTGAAATCGTTTCTAAATCACTCCCCAATCACAATCAAACACGTGGCAATACATGATTGGTCCGAACACCTCATCTATATCATCCAACGGGCTTGATTCACTAATTAAAGATCAACGGCTGAGATTTTAAGGGAAAAATATTCTAGAATGCTTCCTCTCTTTCAATCTCCTTATAAATAGCAGACCTAGGGATCATTTTTCAGTGTTTGCAATTTGTTTTTAAAACTTTAACTTTGTATATCTTTCCGTTTTTTTAAGACTTTTAATTTACAAATTTTCTATATAGATTTTAAGCACTTGTTCTCTGTGGTCTTTCCTCTTGTACTTTATTAATTTTAGCCAATTTAATTCTGAATACAAAACAAGGGCTTTGTGTGTTCTTTGATTTCAATTTCAACTCAGATTTCTCAAAATAAGCTTTAAATAGCTCATTTATTAAGCTTATTGTTTATATATAGCTCTATTTATAGTCAATTTCTGTTTCCTATAGCTCTACTTTTACTCAGTATTACTCATCTTTTTACAGCAATGCCAAACCATGATTACTTGAGAAGTACTGTTTCAATTTGGAAGCTTAAAGAAGTAATAAGCTAACTTCAGCTTATTGAGTTTGGTTTAGAGGCTTTGGAAGCCAATTAGGTTTATGATTTGCGAGCCACTCACTTCTACTAGAGTGGCTCTGAGTCCTGAGACTACAAAATCCTGGTTTTATTTTTCTACATTTCATTTTAGCAAATTATATAGCTTATTCAAAACTGGCTTATATCTTTTAATCATAAAGTTCAAAATCCTGTTTCATTTGCCTGTATAGCTTTTAGATTGGAATAGTTTTTAATTTAATTAGTTTAGAATCAAGTTAGCTTCTAATTTTCAAATTCTGTCATTGTTCAGTAGAAAAGCTAGTTAGAAGTAACTAGCTAATCTCTCTTAATAAGTAGTTACTTTTAAGTATCAATATAGCTACTATTAGGTCATTTAGATTAGTAGTAGAAAAAAAGTTTTAGCTATTTCAGTTTTAAAATAAGCTTGAGGTACAAATAAGTTAGACAGTTTTTCAATAAGGTAGTGTTTGGTTTAAGCTTACTTTGACTTCTAAAGATCAATTTCTCTCTGTAAATTTGTCATTAGTTGAGTTAGGGTAGTATAGCAAGATTTAAGCATGTTTTAGAGGTTAAAGTCTAGTTTTACAAAGTTTGGAGTTTAAAATCTTTTGCCACTAGCACCAGGGCAGGGATAAGCTCAAGGTTGCTTTAGGTTATTAGTGTTTTTAAGGAATTGTATAGTTTAAACTTGGTTAATGTAGGTTCAACAACAAGAAGCTAGATAGTAGAAGAGAATTCAACCCTTGATTAAGTTCCTTGCACACTGCACCAGCAACAACAGCCAATGCTGTTGTTTGTTCAAAACAGTTTCAAAGCCTAAAAATTTGCACTTTTTAATTTTGATTTCCTTGTTAATCTTGTAAAAGCTAGGCCAAAGTTTGTTTAGACATCTTTAGTATACATCCTGAGCTACAAGTTACTTCTTTTGTTTTTAGATTTCATCAATTAATAAGCAAAATTTAAGCCAAAGATCTAAATAAGCTTTTAAACACAACTTACTGTGACAGAAACTTAAAGGCTTATTTTCTTGCTTATTCTGTTGATAACATTACAAAGTGCTTTCATTAAAGTTGTTAGGAATAAGCTAGTTAACAACTTTGTAGTTTTAAGTTTTTGCTGATTCTCATTTTTTCAATAAGCAAAATAAGCCATAATCGCAGGGTCTGTTTTGTATTTTTCTTAATTTCCAAGGTTATTGTTTTACTATAGTGTAAATTGTTCTACTTACCCCGCTCTGACCCTTTTACTTTCCATTTCTTACCATTTTACCCTGTCTTTCTTAAATAAATAAAATAGATTTAAATCAAATGAGAAAAATATAGAAAAATAGTTGAAAAATTAAAATTCTTTTTGCATTAATTTTCATTTTAAATCTAGTATTTTTGAAAAATAAAAGTAAAATATTAGTGATAAATTTTTAGAAAAAGTTATTTTATAGTTAATTCATTAATCTATAAAAAATCATAAAAAATCAAAATACATACAAAAATTCTAATACTTTAACTAACCTATACATAATTCAAATAATAGCATAAGACCCCACACTCAAACACCAAACCCCAATAACCCCCAACATTTTCCCATAATCTCCTCCTTACATAGTGTACCGTACATCATACCTTTCATCATATCTCTCCGCTGGACTTGTAGCACTTATACCTCTCTCTCTCAATAAAACTTAGCCTACTGAATACTAGATGAACCCACACACATATGTCATGTCCAAATCTTAGTTGTGTATAACCTATCTCTCACCTATCCAAAGTATGGTTAACCTACTCACTATCTGTGCCTCTAATATTGTGTGTGTACATAATTACATACACACGTGCTCGAAATACTCTAACTTCATACATACAGAAATTACAATACACTAATCTCGACTACTTGTCTGTTAGAATCTTGCAGAACCCCCCTGCTGATATATAACATAAATAAACTCTATCAAAGTCCTGCGCTACTTTGAAAAGTTTAAAGAACTAACCATTGTGCTATCTACATACTCTGAGCCGCCATGATACTCAAGTACTACTATAGTAAGATTCCACTCCGAATGATTCAGTGCACGAGCATACTTAGTGACTTGACAAGTGTAACAATTACAATATGTGTGCCCACGTCTCCATAACCATAACATTTACACCCTAGAAGATACACCTGATGAACCCTTCTATCTGACACAGTCATAATCTATACTGTAGTCTCTAGAAATGACCGCATCGAGTATATAATCTCCTAAGAATGCTACAATATACCAACAGTATATAGACCTACTTGAAAGCAGACAACATCTCATATCGCATATAGCCGTGCGAGAGTGATCTCCGAATGAAGTCTCTTCAACTTTGTTGATGTGTTTTGAAGCTGTGTCATCGCACTAGCATATCCCTAACGCTCTATGTTCAGAATTATAAGGAAAGACCGCTGTTCATATGATTGATCAGAAAGCCTAAAGTCTACTGACAACACTGCGCAGATGCTCCGATATCAGATATAAAGTGCGTCTATAAGCGCCAACAGTCACAAAGACCTATACTCTCTAGCACAGAAGAATACATGACGCCAGAACAGCAGCGCCCTTTATTCGTATAACATCTCATCCGAGCCCAATATATTTATATATAAACCAACCAATATATAGACAAACCCCTTATAACAAATCAAACTAAAATCAGAGACTAGATGGTACCTGTTGACGATAGAGTAAGACGAGACTACCTTTAAGTTTACAGTCGTTGCATCAAGCGTCTAGGGCCGCGATTCTGCAGATGGAACATGGGAGAGAGCAGCGTCTATACGTGTATAGAGAAGAGTATAGGACATCGTGCATCGAGAAAGCTCGCTAAGCTTCTTAGTTCACCTCTGAATCTCGCCCACTTGACAATGGCGTACCCAACATATAAGTTGTCATGTAGAGACTGTATCTGATCCGCATAGACTCGCAAGCGTAACACTACTCAGAGTATACGTCTCTAGGTGTGTGTAGATTCTAGTAAAATATTTGTTAGTCGATGTGCTTATTGTCTTGTTAGATGATCTCATGATAGCTAAAAAAATTTTTTCCCCCAAAAAGATCTCTCCAATCTCAAATTTTCTTTTATGTATAATTCGGGAAAAGCTAATAATATTCTATACTTATTCCTCTTATGTGTTTAATTTCTTCAATTTTCACTCTATCTCAAACGTTTTAATTCTTATAGGCGCTTAATCGTTCAAAATCCGTTATGCAATACAAAGTGTGTTCAACTTGTGGAAGTTGGTACATCTAAAGAAATGTTGCTCGTTAGGTAATATAATGATCGATCATTATTCCAGTGTCCGACTATTCTCAGACATTGTGCTGGACTTTGTGTGGAACCCGGTCGTTGGTAGTATTGTCTGGATCGTACTCTTATTACGTATGAAATATTGAAAAAAGATTTGTTTGCATATTGTGATGATAATGGTGTTTTCCAAACTTTCAAGATACGTCCGATGTCTATCCTCAATGGACATTACAACGTTGTAATGCTCCTCGAGAGCCAAGCGTGCAATTATGAAGCTGAAAATTCATTCGCTTATGATCCAAACCCGAATTCTTTCGATAATTCTCCAAATTTTTCTTACCAACCTCCACAACCCCAGTTTGAGACTTACTTGTGTGAGTTATGTGGAAATAATGCTCATTATGGTTATGATTGTTCACCACAGTTCCCGTTTGTCTATGAACAGGAGCCGTGTTACAATCAAAACTTTAATGATAATTATTATCCACAAAATTCACCGAGTTTTTCTCAACAATATCTTTGTTGTGCTTATTGCGGGGGTCCTCACTATGATTATCAATGTCAACCGATCAATGAAACTTACTATGAACCTAATCCGAGTTATGATTATTCCGGTTTTGACCAACCACAACCCCCGCAAGACTCCGTCGATCATCAAGGAATTCTACAAGTCCTTAATAAAATGGAAGAAAAACTTGAAGAAATAATAAGAGATCGAAGAAAGAAAATAGAGGATATGAGTATCGAGGAAATGATGCATGAACAGCAATTGGTCGATAGAGAGATTAAGGAAATAATAAATGATTTGGGTTATAAAAGATTTCGAGGAGAGAAGATTGATGAAGAATACGAGAGAGATTGTGAGATTAGAATTCGAAAACTTAAGCAAGATTTTAATATATGGGGAAGCGAAGTTCGAAAAAAGGAGAAAGCTTACGAAGATGAAAAGTATGCTGCTGCCTGTCGTTACATGCTTTCTGTTACTTGTGATGACGAGGATGATTATATTCCTTTAGCAATCACAACCGACTTACCGATCGAAGAACCCGATAATTCTCTAAAAATGGGGGATGAGCATCTCGACACTATTCTGGCAACGGAATCAGACGAAGTAATAAAGTCTAGTGTTGAGAACCTTGTCCCAATCCCAAGTGAGTTCGAGGGAATTTCCGCCGATACGAGTGATGTGCCTAATTGTGATGATAATCGTGTTAATGTTGAGTCCGACCTTATGGAATCTTTGATTAACCATGATACTTCGATTGTTTATTCTTCTAAGATCGACCCTATTCTCAAGGAATTCGCTGGTGAACTTGCTCATATTGCTCCAATACCACCGGGAATTGTTGAAGCCGATTTTGATCTAAATGATGATATTTCAAGTGATAACGATGATTGTGAGGACATCGAGTACGTTGATGCAACACCTCCCAATTCGGAGCTCATCAGCTTAGAAGAGGGTGAGGACGTTATTCTTCGTGACAAATTGTCAAATGTTTATCTTCTCATTTCTAAGATTGAGGCATTAAATGACAATCCCACTCTATCTTCTTTTTCTAATTCTGATAATTCTTTCAGAGATCATACGAAAGAGACGAGAAGTGGCAGTACCACTACTCATGCTAATTACTCTCTTCCCGGGAATGATTCGTTTCTTTTTGAGATTGAGCCCGATCATGGAGGAATAACTAGTGTTGTTATTTCTAATAATGATCTTCTTTTGGAATCTCCTGAGTTTGATTCATTTCATTTTGATATTTATGATATTCTGTCATTTCCTCGACCGCCTCCAGAACCACCGGAAGTTGAGCTTTGCTTAAAATTTGAAACCATTACGGCTGTGAAGAACGATTCTAATGAGTTACACGAAGATGAATGTTTTGATCCAGGGAGAGGTGAAGATGTTGTTTTTCTAAATATTGAAGAGGACGATTCCTTCACATTCACCATTCGTACTTTTCTCCCATTTGTCACCTACCCTGAGGTTTCTCCTTTACTGTCCTCCACCAAAAATATGGACACCATTTTTGACCCCGGCATCTCCACTTAGAGCCGGTGGCCTCTCATCGGGATGGAAGTTTCATGTGCTTTAATGTTTGTCCAAACATTAATGAAATCCCGATTGAGATTTTCTCTTCCATTTATTTACTCTCCCTAAGGACAACTTAATTCAGGGATCGAGTCGAGCTTGCGACTCGGTGATAAAAAACAAACCGCTTCGTGGGAGTTCACCCCATGCTTATCTTAACTATCATCTTTCTATTTTCTTATCTAATGTGTTGTGTTGAGAGAGGCTTGTATTTTTTCCGATTCCTCGATATTTGTGCTTGTTTGTTGTGGATTTTGTAGGATCGAACCAACAAATTCTTTGAAGCCTCTCATGTCCGGTTGATTTGTCCCGTTCTACTCGAGCTTCTCATCCTTTGTGTGAAATGTGATTTCTGATATATCCGTTCCTGCACACACAAAACATAAATACAAGCATATTTTTGCCATTTTTGGTCTGTTTTGGGTTTAATTGGCCCTTTTTAAGCATAAATGGATATGTGTATTTTACACTAATCAAAATTCCCCAAACTAAACGATTGCGTGTCC
>BQNB010099914.1:0-12047 GCA_026074375.1 Tanacetum coccineum | reverse complement strand
GACTAGTCACTTTCTCTCTCTAGAAATTTGGCCAACCCATCATTCCTAAGCTTGTATTGTGATATCCAATATACTACACACTACAACTTTATTTCTTCAGCTTGCAGACGACAACACTGAATCTAGTTGAGTTTTTACTCCCTCCCAACTAGTAGGCTTATTTTTCTTCAGCTCCCTCCCAAACAAACATCCCTGAGACTGATAAGAATTAATGCACTATTCTTCTAAAAGACCTCCTTTCTCATTTAGGATACTATGTGGAAGGGGATGATATCTTTAATATTGTCTCACTTAGGAAGCATTCCATTCTCAAAGTACACACTTTATCCCTTTACCGAAGTCAAAACCATAGCACCAAAATCAATTAAGACCCCGAACTGCACTTTTCTCCCTCCATGAAAGTGATGGTATGAATTGCTACACCAAAGTCAACTAAGTCCCGAGTGTAAGCAATTTATCCCTCTATGTAGTAAAAAAATGGTAACATCAAAACGGTAACATAAAAAATTAACTAAGTACCGGATGTACACATTTCTCCTTCCAGAATGATGACTATATGAGGAATCATCATACTCATGTGTACATCTCACACCAACTAGGACTACTTACTTAGCATCATAGCCCGTGATTGCATAAGCAATACACTGTGAGAATATGTCGAAAAAGAAAAAAAATACTCTCTTTACAAATCTCTCTTGATCAACCATATCTAAATCCCCTTATCTATTATGTACTATCCGCGTGACGAAGAATGGTGCAGAGGCAAATCTCTAAATACCATATACTCACCCAAAAATATATAAAAATACAATACCTCTTGAAAAGCTCCTCAACTACGTGAGACACTAAGTACTACAATGTAAATCCTTAAAGTTATAGCTGCTTTGTGGGTATAGAGAGAAAGAATCATAAAAGCAACTAGATATCCAAGTCTTCATCACAAGCCGTATATGCCCGAACAAGTCATTTTCATTGTAGATAAAGAAAGAATCGAAGAAAAAATAAGTACACTCCTCATGAAAGCCTACTTCAATCCCAAATAAATAACATCATACAAAGTCTCCGTAGTCATTAAAATTCAATACTAGCCTTTAAGAGTGAAGGTGAATTTTGATAAGGATCTTTTTAGTGTAATGTTTTGCGTTTGTTGTGTTGTTGTTCGTTATATTTGAGATGGTTAATGGATATTGGCTTAAAAAAATATAACATAAGCATGACCATCCAAGTAATAAAACCCGGTCTTTTATATTTTACCCGACATGATCTTGTTTTAATACTCGGCTCAATCTACTAACACAAGCCTAAATTGTTATTGTTATCAACAATACCAATCCAAACTATTCCAGCCCAAAAATTCATCCTTAAGCACAACTCTCGGCCTAACTTAAAACACAGCCCAAGTCCATCGACACAAAAGTAATCAGCCCATCTTACTTATCATTCATTACCCGGCCCACTTGAAAATTCTTGTACCCCAGATCCCTCCCAAACCTTATGACCGGCCCATGAGAAATAGGGATAAAAGGGTTATATAAATCCCTAATTATACTCCTCTTAACCCTAATCTTCTTTTAGCATCGCCCCCATCTTCACTGCTCCTCTAAAAGCAAACAACGCCACTCCCTTTTATCTCCAAACACTATTTACCTAAAATAGATCAAATCTTAGTAACATATTACAAACTTACCATCATGTTCATCCTTCCTTATCCCTTCACTGAGACAAAAACGGAACACCCCTGATACATCTTGCAATATTCCATGAAGACCAAGAAGATATGTGACAGCAAGATCCTTTGAAGGGTCTAAGGTAGGTTCGACTTGTGTAATTGATATGTGTTTCAATAAAAAAAAGAACAATTTATAACATAATTGTTAGAAAACTGTCTTTAATTTCGTATATCAAAGAAGGATTTTACCTTTACATATGATCTATGATGATATGATTCGGGTTGGATAGATCTTTTTAGGTCTTGACATATCTTTGAAAGACGCAATCGAAACACACTTTGAGATCTTTGATTTTTTTCATTTAGTTTCGAGTCATGATGGTTGAAGGAGTTAGAGATAGGTTTGTTGTTCGATGTGACGGTGGGATATTAGGATTAGATATTGAGTTGGATTTGTTTGATTTGGTTGATTGTTGTGGCTGATGATGTTGGAGTAATGAGTCGTGTCGAGTCTGTCTTTTTCTCCTTCATTTCTTGACCTTTGACCTTAACTCGTTAATGACAGACTCAGTGAGTCATTGACTGAGTGATCCGGTCAACTCGGTAATTACCGAGTTGACTGGGTTTGGGTCTGGCTGCATAAATCGCCCTTTACAATCACTGGTATAAATTGCCTAGGCAAACCCGTGGTATAAATCGCCTGGTATTAATTGAGGTATAAATCGCCTAGTATACCCGAGGTATAAATCGCCTAGTATACCTGAGGTATAAATCACATAGTAGTACATGTGGTATAAATCGCCTAGTGTTACTGATGGTATAAATCACGTGTACTATTTCTTGTCTTTTTGCAAAAAAACAAAAAACCGTCCTTGTAAGCTAAGCAAATAGATATGTGTCCCCTCTCATACCAGTACCCAAAATAAGCTTCAAAAAGCTGTTTAGCAGCTCAATAAACTCAGAATAAGCTGGGAGTATAAGTAGTTTTAAGGACTCAGTTTGAAGGACTCAAGAGACCCAAAAAAACATATCATGAAGCTCGAAATAAGCCAAACCAGAACAAACTTTAATAAGCTGATAAGTTATCATAAAAAAGAACCAATAAGCTGCAAAATCCCTTTAGATATACAAGAAAAGACAAATGAGACACTAGGGAGAAAAAATTCCAGCCATGGCTTTTTCCATCAAATAAGCCCACTAAATAAGCGAAAAATAAGCTATAATAAGCTTTAAAACATGAAACAACAAACACGACTTAAACTGTAGGTTTTGTACAAGAATAAGCCCACGAAATAAGCTGTAAATAAGCTATAAATAAGCTGTAAAAATGAGACAAGAAACACCAATACGAAACACCCCCGGTTATCTCTTGATACCACTTGTAAGACTAGTGATTCACCTATTCGGGGGGTCTTAAATGATCAAAGAACATAAGAATAAGCATGATGTTTCTAGTGAGAGAAAGTAGAGAGAGGGTGAAAGAAAACTATGTGTTTATTAGATTAGAAAAGAAGAAAACAATAATGAATTTCCACACCCCCATGGAGAGTCATAGGGGATATTTATAGCCTAATACAAAGCTATCTTTCCTACTTATATAATAATAACCCCTGCGTTATACGCAATATCTATAGCTAGTCCAATTCACGTGTAAGACACCAGCTTCACTAAAAAGTGAGGCTAACAATGGTCTTTTTCTTTAGTGTTTCGGGTACTCGAATATGCGAAAAAACATATTGCTCGAAATCGATAAGTGAAGTTTGTGAATGTGAAGTGAAATGTAGGATTAGTTTGGTAGTTAAATAACGGTTTTTGATGAAACTAGTTGTAAGTAATCTAGCATGGATTTGGTTAATGTTAGATTGAGTTTTGATGTTTGGGATGTGAATGAGGGCTTGGTTTGTTGAGTTTCATGGTCATTGGTTTGACTTGATGTTTAAGGTTTGCATTGGATTTTGTTTGTATTTTGGTTGGATAAGGTAGTTACTGATTGGAATTTGTACTAGTTTTGGTGCATCAAGTGCAAGTTATATATGTGTAGTTGTTATTTTGGCTAAAATTTTGTAAAGAGTTACTACCTCAATTCTCGATTCTAAAACTGTTGTTCATTATTTCGTTCTTTTATATTCGTTGTTCACTCTCAAAAAATAGATAAGAAATTTAGTTTGATTTTACCATATTACCCTCACTTGAGGTTATTATTATAAAAATTAAAAAAATTAAATTAATTGATTAAGGGTAAAACTGTCATTCTGCAAAAAGTAAAAAAAACTGTAACGATGATGCTTTTCTTAAAGTGCGTGCTTTTTGTATGTAGACAATAATTTTGGGACGGAATGAGTATATATGATCGATAAATCTTTAACATGTGGTCCAATTAGGCTTTGAGCTAAAAAATACAATGCCTATAATAAAACTTTTAGCCACGAAGAATTAATAATGTCTTCATCACTCCTGGTATATTCTTTAATTTTGTTATATTTTTAATTTTTGTAGATTCGCTTTAGTTTCGTAATCTTTGAGTTTGTTCTACGTGTCACTGATTTTCCATACACGTTTGGTGATAGGTCGATGGCTTACACTTTTCTATACTTCACTAATTAAGTGATGGGCAAAAGGCCAAAGAAAACTATCGTACTTATCAAATTGTATCAAAATTCCTAGTAGACTTTAAAAACGTCCATTAATACTTTTATACATTTGAATTTTAAACAAAATCAACAACTTTTTAAGTGATTTGACTGAAATACCCTTTTGTTCTTCATTCTTCATCTTTCTCATCTTCATACCTAGATTGTGATGACTTTTCCCAGCCAAGAACCACTGCCCCGGCTAAATAAATTCTGACCTTTTATCAATATGTTAAACTCATATTCTTGTGTCTTAAACAAACAAACCCCTAAAAACAAGTCATGCAATTGACGGACAAATTTCATATAAAACCCGACGCACCCACGTAAAAATTTGAACAAAAAAAACCATGCCTCAAACAGTAACCCATCATCTCCTTCCCACTCTTCCACTTCCACTCCATCATCTCCCCAGATGCCTTAATCAGCTTCTCAACAGTAACCTTGCTTTCAAATCCCCCTTTTACATCTTCATAAACAAATGCACCCCTTCACGTTACTCCTAACAAATGTACCGTGTTTCTTTAAAAGCAGACGTTAAAAGGGATGACTTGTTAGCTGGAGTTGGAATGTTGGACCCCACTTTTTTTCCCCATAATCTATTTATACCCTTTTTATAAATACTTGCTACAACACAATGGAGTCTAGACTAGTTTTTTTTTTACTAACAGTTAATGTTCTAATAAGCAGCTCAAAAAGACCTAATGTTGTAAATGTTGGAGCTTTGTTTTCATTTGACTATGTGATTGGTAAAACTGCCAAAAATAGCAATGGAAGAAGTTGTGGTTGATGTTAATGATTTAAAGACTTTACTAAAATAAACTTGTTTAATTGCATGATTTAAAGACTTTTTATTTTATTCTTGGATTTGAGAAATACAATTAGTTGGAATACTCCGAAAATGTTAGTCAAAGTTGTTAGTCAAACTAATTTATGTTAGTTAAAGTAATCTATGTTAGTTTAGTTAAAGTAAATTTAAAATAATTGTTTAGTCAAAGCTTCATTTATTGTAGTTGAAACTAATTTAGGAATGCGCGTAATTGGTTTATTATGATAGCGTAATATATGGAAACTGATATAAAACCGAGTCTGTGTAGACCTTATCTAGACCCTTATCTAGACAAGTTTGTGATAGTGTTCATTGATGATATTTTGGTTTATTCTAAGACCCGGGAAGAGCATGAAATGCACATAGGGTTAGTCTTAGAATTGCTCAAGAAAGAAAAACTGTATGCTAAGTTTTCCAAGTGTGAATTCTGGTTGCGAGAAGTATAGTTTCTTGGACATGTGATTAGTGGAGATGTATTCATGTAGACCCTAATAAGATTGAAGTTGTTAAGAATTGGAAATCCCCTAGAACTCCGTCTGAAGTTCGTTTATTCTTAGGATTGGCAGGGTATTACCATAGATTCATTGAGAACTTTTCTAAGATAGCTAAGCCGCTTACTATCTTGACTCAGAAAAGTAAGACATTTGATTGGGGTGAAGAACAAGAGATTGCATTTCAAACTTTAAAGGGTAAGTTGTGCGATGCACCTGTTCTAGCTCTCCCTGATGGACCAGAAGATTTTGTGGTATATTGTGATGCGTCTGGCTTAGGATTAGGTTGTGTGTTGATGCAAAGAGATAAGGTTATAGCATATGCGTCTAGGCAGTTAAAAATTCATGAGAAGAATTACACCACCTATGATTTGGAACTGGGTGCAGTTGTGTTTGCCCTTAAGATTTGGAGACATTATTTGTATGGGACAAAGAGTGTCATATATACCGATCATAAGAGTCTCCAACATATCTTTAGTCAGAAGGAATCGAACATGCGACAGTGTCGCAGGAAAAAGCTTTTTAGTAATTATGACTGTGAAATTTGCTACCATCCTGGTAAGGCGAATGTAGTAGCAGATGCACTGAGTAGGAAAGAGAGAGTGAAACCCAAGAGAGTTCGAGCTATGAATATGACCCTTCAGTCGAGTATTAAGGATAAGACACTGGCGGCTCAGAAGGAGGCATGTGATAAGTCTGCGAGATTGCAGAAAGGTTTAGATGAAATGATAGAACATAGGAGTGATGGAGCTTTGTACTACCTGGATCGAATATGGGTTTCTTTGAAGGGTGATGTGAGAACCCTGATAATGGACGAAGCTCATAAGTCGCGGTACTCTGTAAATCAAAGAGCTGATAAGATGTATTATGACCTTAGAGATAGGTATTGGTGGCCGAGAATGAAGAAAGATATAGCGGTATATGTTAGTAGGTGTTTGACTTGTTTGAAGGTTAAAGCTAAGCACCAAAGGCGGTCTGGCTTGCTTCAGCAACCTGAGATTTTCGAATGGAAATAGGAAGGGATAGCAATGGACTTTGTCACGAAGTTACCGAGGACTAGTAGTGGGCATGATACAATCTGGGTCATTGTGGATCGATTGACTAAGTCTGCTCATTTTCTACATATGCGTGAGGATTATAAGATAGATAGGTTAGCTAAGCTATATCTGAATGAGATTGTTACTAGGCTGGGTGTGCCGATCTCGATCATATCTGATCGTGATAGTCGATTTGCGTCAAGGTTTTGGCAGTCAATGCAAGAGGCATTAGGAACCCGTTTAGACATGAGTACAGCTTACCACCCTTAGATCGACTGTCAGAGTGAGCGTACAATCCAGACTTTGGAATATATGCTTAGAGCGTGCGTCCTAGACTTCAAGGGAAGTTGGGATCTTCATCTTCCATTAGTTGATTTTTTGTATAACAATAGTTACCATTCTAGTGTGAGATGTACGCCATTTGAGGCTTTGTATGGTAGGAAGTGTCGTTCCCCGATCATGTGGGCAGAGGTTGGAGAAGGTCAGTTGATAGGGCCTGAGTTAGTGCAAGAAACCACTAAGAAGATATCGCAGATTAAGGATAGACTTAAGGCTACACGTGATCGCCAGAAAAGTTATGCCGATAAGAGGAGGAAGCGTCTAGAGTTCAGTGTAGGTGACTGTGTCTTGCTCAGAGTATCGCCTTGGAAAGGTGTGGTACGCTTTAGGAAAAAGAGGAAACTAGCACCTAGATTTGTTGGACCTTTTGAGATCGTTGAGAAGGTAGGTATTGTAGCCTATAGACTTAGACTACCCGAGGAGTTGAATGGTGTTCATGATACGTTCCACATGTCGAACCTTAAGAAGTGTTTGGCTGACCCAACACTACAAGTGCCCCTTGGACGAGATCCAAGTAGATGTTAAGTTGAATTTTGTGGAAGAGCCTTTGGAGATCTTAGAAAGAGAGTTCAAGAAGCTGAAGCGGAGTAGAACTGCCCATTAGTCCATGGTTTTTGAGTGGAGATGCGAAAAAACGTGGACCTGAATTCACGTGGGAAGGTGAGGATCAGATGAGACTTAAGTATCCGCATTTGTTTAGTGCTAGTAGTAGCTGAATTTCAGGGTCAAAGTTCTTTTTAAGGGGGGTAGAATGTAACCCTTGCCCTTTTGTGAGTTTTAATGTTCTAATTTAGTCCTTTGACTATTTGACTTTTTTCATTTTATGTTAGAACAAGTACCGTGTTGTCGTGGTGAATTTATGAGATTTGAGGCCTTATTTATACCGTGTTGACGGTGGTGAATTTATAAGATTGAGATGTTTTATGGTTATATGGTGTATAATAATCCTTTTTAGAGGGTATTATTATGTTATTTATATTCCGCGTGGTTTGACCCGTGAATAGCGTGAAATGCTGAAAACGAGTCCCAACACATTTGTTAATGTCCAAATGAGTTTTTGGAAAGTATAACGTGGAAATATATCGAGTAAATACTATAAGTTATTGGAAAAGTATTTTTAAGATGAATAAAAATGCTAAGTAACTTTGGGAAATATTTTTTGATCACCGTTTTTGGGATTTAAGTAAAGCCGACATGAAAAGAAGTCCCCGAACCCCTCTTGGATACCCCAACTGGTCGAACCCCACTAGGGAGCAAGAAGGCCCTTTTTTTAGCTTGGTTGTCTAGACCCTGGTACACATATATTCTTTCAACAACACACATATCCTCATTTCTTTCACGACAAAAAAATGTTATTTTCTTTTCTCTCTTGTGCCTTGCTCGGCCGAACTCACACACACACAAACACTTAAAAAAATTTCCATCTTTGGTTAAGAAGATGAAGGTTAAAGTCTTGGGTTGATTCTAGTGTTCGGGTTAACATTTAAACAACGTTTGGGTTGTTTGGTTCGTGTCGATCTTGTTCAAAAGTGACGATTTATGTAAGTCATCTTATTTCAAATATTTTTATACTTTTGAATACCTTATGATGCATAGATGTTAGTTGTACAAGTTGATCGTCATAAAAATCAAAACTCGAAAATGAAATGAAAGATAATAAGGTGCGTTTGTTTCGAAAATAAAAGAAAAGGAGAAGAGGTTTTGTTAGTTTTGATATTGTGGTCGTGATGGTTGAAAAACATTTGTTACTAATTAGCTTATTTTGAATAATAGCTTATTTAGCTTATTTAAAAGCACTTTTCGGCTTATTTTGGGCTTATCGTGGTTCGAAGACCACAAGGAAGCAAGTATATGTATTTTTGATTATTTACCTTGTATGTCGTGTATTCGTGGATTTTTTATAGCTTATGGTGATAACCAAATGTAATACGTAGCTTATTAGCTTATTTTTAAGCTTATGAATTTGGTTTTGGAGCTTTTGGGCTCACAGCCCAATAAGCCTCAATAAGCCGTGGCTTATTGAGTGCTTATTGAGGTCCAAATTATTCTCTTAGCTATTGTTTTGGAATTATATTTACTAATGAGCTTTGGTATTGGGCTTAAAGTATATATTATACGTATGAATATCTTAATGGATCCTTATTGGGCCTTAAGGCCCAATAAGCGTAAACTAGTCATTTTAAGAGATTTGACGGACTTTTGGAAAGAGAAACATGTTTATGAATTTATTTTAGAACTCGTTTGGAAAATACGTTTTGGTGAACATTGCGAAATATGGATTTTTCGCATTTTTGTTGGAAATGGTGAATTTGTAAAAATTGTTTGAAATTAAAAGGTTTAAACCATGGAAAACGTTTGATAATAAAAACGTACGGGACGCATAATCGAAATTCAGTAAAAAGTCTATAATTAGGAATTTAACTTAAAAACGATGGCGATTTTCAATAAAATAATAAAATATTATAAATAAGTCGACAAAAGACGAAAAATGTATTTTTTTTTGAAACTTTTTACCTAAATCGTATTAGTATAATTATAAACTCTTCGTTTCATCATAATTAAATGATGAATTTAATGGTAACTAAGAGTGCCGAATAGATTTACCGAAGTATAACTATAAGTGCGAATTATAAGAATCTTCGTATATTACTCTATTAAAATTAATAGTATTAGTATATACAATACTATGGTATGAGGTTGAAAGATGATATTTTGGAGTTAAGTTGTCATCCATCACATCCACTGAGAAAACCACCGTTAAGAATAACCTTAACAACGCGCAATTACCACTATGCATCAAACTTGAAAACTGGTTTTGGAAATGAGTATCTAAGTGTAAAAATTAATTGGACTAAGGTCGTGTTCAGGAACGTTCGTTTGCATTTGCTTGTGTGATTTTGGAGTTGGCTGGTTGAGACCATTGCCGAGGAGAGTTCTCGTAGCCTCACTTTTATAAAATCTTTTTTTTTTCCGATGGGGGAAAAAGATACTTAATGTGTTTTTTGAACTGTTTTTGAACTGTGCGAAACGTGGTTTTGGTTTTTGGGGGACAATTTTCTAATGCTTATAGTACTGCTATGTGAAATATTATGGGTTATGATTGTTCCACCTGCCTGAGATCAGAGTGCATGGAAATGAGTGTGAATAACATGTAATTTCTATGTCTGTGAAGGGTTTTCCCTATTGTAAATGCCTATGTTGGTAGGACTTTGTAGGTGCGTAGACCTCGGGGATACGACCCCAAGAGCAGCGGTACAAACTTTGGTGATAAACTAGCGGGGATGCTAGGTCTTGGTGAGTAAGACAAATGGGGGAATGCCAAGAAGTCTTGGTACATGATTAGTCGTGGGATGCAAGTTATAGGTTTGTGGATTGTTTTACATATATTCCACTGTCATAAATTGCAACAAATTGTCCACTTGTTTGAAATAATGGCATACGACTGGTATTCCCTTCAAACCTACGAGCTCACCAACATTATTGTTGACGTTTTTGAGAGTATCAGTTTTCAAGGTGAAGAGAATGATCCTTCAAGGGTTGAGATGTGTGAATATGCAGACTTTAAGTATATCCTGTATGGATTATGGATCATGTTTGAGAGGTCTTGCTTTTGAAGTATGTTATGGATTTGTTGTCTTGAGAATTGATGTTTAAGATTGTATGGAACCCTGCGTGGGCATTTGGATTTGTTAGTGACTATGTGATGTGTTCGTGTTGGGATTTCCCTCAAGTCTGCACTTGAGGTGGGTGATCTTCATGATTCTTTTTCATTAATGCATTTTAGAACTTCTCTATTTTGTATCTTGTGTTATGATTGATCATTCTTGTCGCATACCCGTGTTTCCGCCTTGTCGGGGTGTGACAAAATTAAACAAGAGACAATCCCAGTATTGATATGTTTCGAAATGACTATAAAAAAGGCAAAGGGTAGACGTTGTCAAAGGTTAGTCTGTTTCTTCATTGTTCAATCTTCTCACATGGATAAGTATACGTGTATATGTAAAGAGTAAAAAGCAAACAATGTCTAAAAGTAATTTTGGGCGACAAGGACGGAGAGTATTCACATATTTGTCTTCTCACATACAATTATTCTTATAAAATGTTTGATGTTTATTGTTTTTTTCATTGGTTAAAAACATTTACATGATATAGTAATATTCCAATGTTAAATCACAAAAAAATCATGAAAGCTAACTCGTTCATCGAACGGGTCTTGTGGCTAGTTTAAGAATAAAACATGCAAATTATTTAATCAAAATCGAATAACATAAATTTAAATAACTTTATAATTACTAGCAGGTACTCACACATTATGGCGACGAGTACTTTGTAATTAAAACATTTAGCAACCAATGTTTTTATTTATATGTTTTTTATGACAATAACTTTATGTGTGACAAAAGTTTATGTTACGATAGCTTTAAGCAATGGATAAATATTTCATATAAAATACCCATACGAAGCTACGGCAATACATAATCGCTATGAGTAATATCAAGAAGATATAATGTCAAAGTGGTCGGTAACGGCTTAAATTTGCAATTAGTTTATAAACGGTGTGATAACTTAATTACATATTATACGCCAAAAACGTTACACCTTATAATCACGGGCGGAGCCACTGCAGGAGTAGTGGGGGGAATTGCCCCCAACCGAGTTCTTGCGGATACGCAAAGTACAGAGAAAAAAAAGTAAAATTTATGGGAAAAAAGTCTAGTGCCCTCACTCATAAATTCTGTGTGCCCTCGTCAAACCTAGCTCGCCAACAATTCGAGAGTGATCTATTTATAAGAATGGATTTTTCTGGTGGGTGTTTTTGATCGGTAAATATGGAGGAAGAGAAATAGTGGGGAAATGTGAAAGAAAGTGTGGGATAGTGGATGGGTAAAGTGGGTATATAAAATATAATTTATTTTTCTCAATGAAAACTAACATTGTATTTGGTATAATATTTAAATTAACTACATACAACAACATTTTCACTTTTAAGATTTGTGCTAATTTTAAAATGATGAGTAGCATACAACATGTGAATATTAGTATATATCTGTA
>BQNB010099913.1:0-24822 GCA_026074375.1 Tanacetum coccineum | reverse complement strand
TTTTTATGAAAAGGAAATAATAACTAGCTTACCTCTTCCAAAGTTGGAAGAGGCTTATATAGTGCTTACAAAATACCGGATATTCATACCCGACTTAAAACCGAAAAATGTACTATTAACTATAAAACTACGAGCTATAATAAACAGTAAAATACACGGGGTGACCGAGTCTTTTTCTAATATCTAACAAACCTTTTCCAAAAGATGTGTGTCATAAATGGGTTCAGATTGCATAGAATGTTGTTGTTCATTAGCAAGTACATTATGTTGAGCAGTCAATTGTACCTCAGCAAATGGCACTTGGTCATTTACTGGTCTGATATCTGCATCCACAACATGTGTGATATAATTCCTTGAACTGCTGCTTGTATCTTGCTTGTCTGACTTTGTCCTACTGCATTCTGTAACAACTAAACTAGCTTTACTCGAATCAACCTTTCCCTCTATTGCATTTGTCTTTCATTCACCATGTTGTCATACTCTCGTTTATGCTGTGCTCTTTCATCAATTGACTTCTTCACAGATTACATGTTTTAGATCAGTGTAACACGAAATTGTGGAACATCAGTTCGAGTGTATGCTATAAAGTACTTGCCTATCATTAGTCTATCATCATTATCGAATGAGAATCATGAATTGATGAACGTTTGAAACTATGTCACTAGTACTCTAAAAGCATCAAATGATCCAATTTCTTGAAAATCTTTCTCAAGTTGCTTTTCTAGTTGATCCAAGTTTAGTAACATTGTGCATGTGAAGTCTGAACATCTTGATCAAAGAGTGTCGCAAATGCCCGTTCAAATCCTCCCTCGATTAGAGTTCCTTTTAAGTCGTTGTTTAAAAGAACCTTGAGGTGTGAATGAAGTAGTCGAAAAGATACCATGCAACTTTCCTTTGCTTTGTCTTGCATTTGTTGCAACTAATGTAGCTCTCTCTCTTATGATAAACTCGTCATGAAATACTTGAAATGTGAAGTGAAATAATTAGATCGATTCAATGATTGATGAGAATTATGCTAAAGTGATGTTGTTATAAGTGATTAAGTCCTTGTTATTTCACGGGATTTTACTAATCTTGATTAAATCGAGAAACTAAGTTAATAGTTCATGGATTTTTACTAATCAATGACAAACCGTTAAAAATAACTTATGTTTGGAATGTCACAAACCTCTATGGCACAAACCTCTATGTCACAAACCTCTATGTTAGGAACACAAAAGTGTCGGTCACTTCCGTAGATATCGTTAGTTAGCTCGTTTATTTATTTTTGAAAACTTACTTGATAGAACCTATACAAAAGTGATAGGTTCTAGATCGTTTAAGCTCTAGATTTTTAGATCTATACTAGGATAAATAATAACAAAGATAACAATTTGCACAGCAGAATAAACATAAGAACAATGTTATTAAACAAGGTTTTTCATTCACATACAAGCCCCAAGTATAGAATGGTTACCTACCTGTAACTGGGTCAAGAACACCTTGACCTTGGAGCTAAACCAACTATAGACGTCTACATCTTTACAAACTCACATGTTTGACACTTTTAGTGCACACACACACACGTTTTTGCACTTATACGACTCTCAAACATAAAACTATGTCTATGGATCTCTTTATATAGGGAGTCCATCTAGACTTACAAAGGAAATTAAATTGTATTAGGAAACAAATCTTCCTAATATTTATCTTCATATCTTTGACCAAATCTTTTAAGGAGATCTTTTAGAATCCTCCATCTTTTGTAGAATTCCTTATTGTCAACATTGATCCTTGTTGTTTTATTCTTTTGTTCTTTTTGTATCATTGTTTTTTTATCATCAAATCAATAATTCCCAACAATCTTCCCCTATTTGATGATGACAAAACAATCTTCTGCATGAACTTCCCCTGAAGTTGAGATCATCATGAATGAAACAATCTTCCCCTTAATTCTTTATTTCCTTTGAACTTCCATGCCATGCCACCACACAAAATAAGTTGCAAATCATATATCTCTGTACTCTTCTTCCCCTTTTTGTCATAATCTAATAGGGGTCTTGTGAAGATATGCAACTTGGATCTTTACAACTGTAAACCATATATCACACTACCAATCCAACCTTCCAATGACTCAAATTACCCACCATTACGCACAATAAGAAAATTGAATTTAAGCAGTAGAAACTTAAACTAGCAGTAGTAATAATGACTTAGCAGTAGTATCGAAAACCTTCCCCTCAAGTGGTGCATGAATATATCCTGATGGTTAAACACTTTGTCAATAAGCTTCCCCTGAAACCAATATGTTAACCATCTCTTGAATCTCAAATTCTATAGGCTTTTTGTAATGATTACTGATAGAGAAAACTCAGTATAACAAACTTAATGTAGAAGTAGAATAACCCAAACTTGTGTCTTATGTCTTGTACTATTCACGTGACTCTAAACTCATACATAATTCCTTGAAGTATAAGTAGACCGCAATCTCTTGACAAAATCCTCATCTTCAATGAGACACTGAGCACAACAACGTAACTCCTTTAAGTGATAGCAAATGTGAGCATTGAGCAACATAAGAGAAATCACACATTGCAAGATTTTGCAAGTCTTCACCAACACCGTATAAGCACGAACAAGTTATCTTTAAACGTTGCTAGCCGTTTAAGATATGATAAGAACGCGTTCCCAAGTAATTCCACTTCATCGTCAAATAAGTGATAAACAATCATCTCCGTAATCACCTTTTTAAATTAACTCCAAAATATAAATAGCCTTTTTTGTTCAATCCAAAAGAGATCCAAATTTTTGTGTTATTTAACTGTTATATCCGTTATCCAAACCATGTGTCATCTGATATCGAACAATACTAGCAGCATCAACTCTTTTAACGCTAGCAGTAGTATCCAACAAGAACAGTAGTAACTACTAACAATAGTACCTGCGTTTCAAACTTTAGCAATACTAATAAACAGGAAGCGGTATTAACTTTTCACACCAACACACTGATATCCATACCTGGCAGCACTAATATACCTTTGTAACTTTAGCAGTACTAAAATAACATTGGCAGTATTAATCAAAACCGACAGTACTAAGTGTGCTAGCAGCAATAACATACAATCACAAATCAACCAATAAGATTGTATCCACATCCAACAGCAGCTTTAACCTCTATAACCTTCTCGACAATAGCAGCAAACCAAAACTTTCATAAACACCAGCAGCTTCAATCATGTTAATACCTGTATTCGAACCTTGTTATACAAAACAATAAACCAGCTGCTTCTTTCTTAACTAAACACAGTAATACCATCAACCATCGAACCTGATGCTGCTTCTTTACCTGCTTTAAGCGACTTCAAAAGTACTCTCACATAATCATGAACAACGAACACAACAATTTCAAAGCAGCTTAACAGCGTCAAACCAATCGTCTTATCATTAGGGTTTATGTATGTGTCAAAGCAATCAAACCATACATTTTCCATGCTATCCTCAATTCTTCACAGTAGGGTTTCTCAAAACCCTAACTAATTTATGGTCACAATTCAGCATACATCAACCAATCATGATCAAAAATCATTAGTGAAGACCAATACATAATCATTTAGGTTCAGAAGAAAGCGATTAAAACGCAGCGATGAAACCCTAAAAATAGTGATACCAAAAACAACGATTTGATTATGAAAAGAGCTCACTGTTTGAATAACAAAACCTTACAGTCATGAACCAATCATCAATAAATCTTGTGTCTTACATCCCAGCGGATAGATGCTTATAAAATCCTTTTGTGATACGTCTTCCATAAACAGAAACCAAGGAACTTGACTTTTAGAGAATTAAGGTTTTACACACATATGTGTTACAAGGTTATAATACAGTGATTAAGTTGTATAATGATCAACCAGAAAAGTTAAACTAGACAACCATTGATTCGTATTAACTAAAAACCTTACTTTCTATTTTATTGATTTAGGGTTCTTTATGTAACCCTAATAACACCGTATTCACCTTTTACTAAAAAACAGAAATCTAAAACCCTTGTAGATCCTAGATATCACGAGCCACCAGGCTATGATACCACCTGATAGAACCTATATAAAAGTGATAGGTTCTGGATCATTTAAGCTCTAGATTGCTTAGATCTATACTAGGATAAATAATAACAAAGATAATAATTTGCACAGCGGAATAAACATAAGAACAATGTTATTAAACAAGGTTACAAGGTTTATTCATTCACATACATAAGTACAAGCCCCTCAATTATTATATGATCATTATAGAAAGAACGCTTACCCAAACATTAATTAACAGAGACAATAACCAACAACAAACACAAAAAACAAACCAGAAGTCAATAAAATAACAAAAAAATAAACAACCTTTGACCTTTTGACCTTTGAATCTTGGAGCCTAAACTAGAAACCAACTATAAGAACTATAGACGTCACCATCTTTACAAACTTCCTCCAATAAAAAATTTTTACAACTAAAACAAAAACAAACATCTCATCTTTTAAACCAAACTACGCTCAAACAACAACACGTTTGAAACACTGCAACTAACTCTTTTTTTTTTTAGTCAAGCACAAACTTGTTTTTTGTTTTTTGGTCACACTAACAACCCGGCACAAAAAAAACCAAAACACGTTTTTTTGCACTTATTAACGACTCTCATACATAAAACATTCTAGAGGATCCCCCCTCCTCTTTAATATAGGGAGTTAGGTTTGTGTTTTTTTTCCTCCTAGGACGTTACAAAGGAACACTAATTGTAATTAGGAAACAAAACTAAACTCCTTCCTAATAATTATCTTCATATCCCTTTTAGAAGTGAAACATAAATCCCTTTGATGATCTTTGACCAAATCTTTTTTTGAGTAGATCTATTTTTTAGATTTAATTTTAAGACAACCTTCCTCCAAATTCCATTTTCCTCTCCTCTCTCCTTAATCCTCACCCCTCCCCTCCAAAATAATCAATTCCCAACCTCCTTCCATCTTTTGGTAGAATTCCTTTATGCCTTAATAGTCAAAAACTTGACTTTGATTCCTTGTTGATATTAATTAAAAATTTCCCTTTTGTTCATTTTTAAATCATATGTTATATTTAATTATTTCATTCACATACAAGCCTCAATTCTATATGATCATTATAGAACGATTACCTACATTTAACAGAGTCAAGAACACCTTTGACCTTGGAGCTAAACTAACTATAGACGTCTACATCTTTACAAACTCACACGTTTGACACTTTTGGTGCACACACTCGTTTTTGCACTTATACGACTCTCATACATAAAACCATGTCTAGGGATCTCTTTATATAGGGAGTCCATCTAGACTTACAAAGGAAACCTAATTGTATTAGGAAACAAATCTTCCTAATATTTATCTTCATATCTTTGACCAAATCTTTTGAGTAGATCTTTTAGAATCCTCCATCTTTTGTAGAATTCCTTATTGTCAACTTTGATCCTTGTTGTTTTATTCTTTTGTTCTTTTTAAATCATTGTTTTTTATCATTAAAACAATAATTCCCAACATTGTTTTGTATCATTGTTTTCTTCATATCCTTGTTGTTTTTTTTATCCTTGTTCTTTTTGTATCATTGTCGGTCACTTCTATAGATATCGTTAGTTAGCTTGTTTATTTATTTTTGGAAACTTAATAGGCTAGTTAGCCCAAGGCCCATGCAAGCCAAGGCCCAAACCGGCCATAGGAGGTATAAATACCCTTTCCATGCTATGGAAAGGGTGTTGGTTGTTCATTATTTCACACACTTAATACAAATTCTCTCTTATGTTTCTTTCTCTATCTAAACGGTTCATCCAACCACTCTTTCTCTCTAAAACCACCTCTCTTCCTATTTCCGTGTATGTTATTTGATTGTTCTTCAATTGGTATCAAGAGCCATGGAGTGATTTGCTTAGTTTTTGTGTTTATTTTTCTTTGATTTGTTTTTCCTTCTCAAACCGCACGTTTTTTTCTTATTTTTTTGTTTTTCGAAGCTCTCATATACACTAAAAGATCATTTACAAAGGTAAACTTAATCTAGTATCTTTATGATATAGGTGTATAAGCTTTGAATCAAGAAAAATTCATTTTTACAACTTTGGTTTTCAAAAAAGTCTTATAAAGTACAAATCTTGATTTCAAAATTTTTGGCTTAAAAACCATAAAGTTTATATTTTTAAGGTACCTATAGGTTTAGTAATACTAGTTGTATAATAAAATTTGGGAAAAACAATCAAAAGTTAGTTTTTTTGTATTTTTGAGATTTTGTGTTTCGTCATAGTGTTGACCGAATTAGCAGCTTCAAGTGTTGACCGAATTAGCAGCTTTAAAGTTCAACTGAAATAGCAGCTTTTAAATTCAACCGAATTAGCAACTTTCAAGTACAACCGAATTAGTAGCTTTCAAGTTTAACCGAATTAGTAGCTTTCAATGTTCAACCGAACTCGCAACTGCACGTATTAACCGAACTAGCAATTCCTTTGTTAACCGAAATCGCAGTTCTAAGTTTCAACCGAATTCGCAGTTTAACTTGACAACCTAATTCGTAATTTTTCATTTGGACACCGAATTTGCAACTTAAGTTAAAACACACAAATGTGTTAACAAAATTATATGGTTTATTTTTGTGACTTGTAAATCCCGTGAAACACTCATTTGTTTTCTCGGTTTTGTCAAGAATTATAAAATTCCGTGTAGTTTCAAGACATAAAACACACAAAAGACAACGCATAACAACACAATTACTTTCAATCACCGTTTGATCAAACAATTAATCTTTTAACATACAACTTTCACAATGACGACTCTTGCTGACAAAGTGATTCTTTCGGGTGCTGACAATCGTCCACCTATGTTGGAAAAAGATATGTACGATTCTTGAAAAAGAAGAATGGAGCTATACATGATGAATAGACAACATAGACGAATGATCCTTGAATCCGTTGAAAATGGTCCACTCATATGGCCAACGATTGAAGAGAATGGTGTGACAAGGGTAAGAAAATACTTTGAATTGACTCCTGCGGAAGCAATTCAAGCTAATTGTGATGTCAAAGCAACAAATACCATCCTCCAAGGATTACCGCCAGAGGTCTATGCACTCGTTAGCAATCATTAAATTGCCAAGGAACTTTGGGAAAGAATTCAACTTCGCATGCAAGGAACTTCATTGACGAAACAAAAAAGAGAGTGTAAACTATATGATGAATTCGATAAGTTTGCTTATAATAAAGGGGAAACACTACGTGATTTCTACTTGAGATTTTCACTACTACTCAATGACATGAACATCTACAATGTGAAACTGGAACAATTTCAAGTGAATACCAAGTTTTTGAATACCCTTCCTCCTGAGTGGAGCAAATTTGTGACAGATGTCAAACTGGTTCGGGATTTGCACACAACTAACATTGATCAGCTTCATGCTTACTTGGGACAACATAAATTTCATGCAAATGAAGTTCGTTTAATGCATGAACGCAACTCGGGTCTGCTTGCTTTAGTTGCAACCCATCAGATGGCCCAGTCTCCTTATCAAACTCATCAGAACTCATACCAAAACTATAACACCCCCATTTTGACATATAGCAGCGGAAGCTAATCTGTGGTATTATTTCATAGTACAATAGTCATAATCATAGAAAACGAGTCAAAAGAAACGTTTTTAAAATATAAGTTATCATTCATTATTTCATCAAAGTTTTTACAAACAGAGGTCCCAAAATCTACATGAAAACATAAAGTTTGAATGATAACAGTCTATCCATCTTCAAGTTCGTGCCACTCCGTACCATAAGATGTTCAGTTACCTGAGATAAACATGCTAAAAAGGTCAACACAATGGTTGAGTGAAATTCATTGGTTTATAATAAATAGTAAATACAAGTCATCATAAGAGTGGGTTACGTTGTTATACACCCATAAGTGTAATAATTGCAATGCGTATAATTATTATAGAAAACGGTATTATTGTGTCTAAGCTCATGGCACTCAAACTGACTAGTGTATATATCAATAATGATATATATAAAGATAATGGCCCCCGTGTAGGTAATTGTCATATACTTATGAGTTTCAAATATAGTGCGTTTAGTTACCTATCCGGCTAACACAAACGGGATTCGTCAATCCCAATAGGCCTATTCATAATATTTACGTTCACTCGCAAGTGATTAATGGTCCATGATGGTGGGGGTCTTTTGGCATAAAGGGACTTAGACAACAGATGCAATAATATATCAGGATAGCATACATTTAGAAAACACTTGTATTTATGGTTTATAGCATGTATCCCCCTCACGGGTTTATGAAATAGAAGATTTAAAAGTAAGGCTATGAACTCACCTTAACAGTATAGGGAAATCTGATTGATGGCAAAAGTATATCAAGTGATATTAACCAATAGATCTTGATTGATGATTAGTGTGTGAAGATCAAGGTGTAATTAGTGTGTGTGTTTAGAGAAGGAATTACCTAACCGTGCTTTGATTAATTGAAGTGGTTACATCTAAAACCATGGCATAAATTACTATTATACCTTTGGTTAGCTATTCTTATTAAGCTCCTAACTAAGCAGTCTAGTCCCTGCACTTTATAATAGAGCTACATAAGTAATTATTTATTTTGTAATTTATGAATCCGTTATAGGCTTTATTTCCTAACATTCTCCCCCTAAATGATCTACTTGGAACTACCTTAATTGTTCATGATGACGACTCTTCTTTACGCTTGAACTCTTTATTCTAAGTATCTGTCATTTCTTTTTCTTTGAAGCCGAAACGCCACGATTCTTTTATGAAAGTTGAGGACGACCTTGTAGCAAATCTCTCCTGATATAATTTTCTCTCCCTATATGACAAGATAGATTTCTTTATCCCCGAAGGTATCAACTCTACTCTCGACTCAAAATTAGCATTACTCATAAGCTAAACTTTGACCTTCTTTTGCAACTTGATTCTTTAATAGCTTGTATGAAATCTTTAACTTTGAACTTGATCTTGAATGTAGATTTCAATCACATAATGTTGCTGACGAAAGATCTTGAAACACGATGATATTGATTGAGCATTTCTTTGTAAAAGACTTGAACACTTGACTTTTCACATGAATCTTCATAAACTTTTTTAAGCTCCCCCCTCATCACTAATCCATTCTCATTGAAATATTGAAGTAGTAAAACTTTGATTGTCTGACGACATTGTTGATATTCTTGAGAAGTAATTCCATGCAAAACGTCGATCCGGCTATCTCGATCGATCGTTGAAGTTATGACACACAACACTATATTCGGGGGGGGGGAACACTTTGAATAGTAACCTCAATCTTGAATACGAATCTTATCTTCTTAATCAAACTACTTTTACCATCACGGTTTCTTTGATTCAATTTCGTTGCTATAATCTTGATTTGTCCCATATATTCTTGCTTATATCTTCTCCCCTTTCATATACTTGAATTGACCTTACGTTTCAAGCTTATATCTTCTCCCCCTCATGATGATTATGATCCATCATAACATCATGACATATAACTTCAAATTAAGCTTCGGGTGAAGAATATCCTTTGATGTCCAACATAAATTAGAAATCAAAACTTTTCTTTCCTCGAACTGAAACTACTAAAAGATAAAGGAAAGAAAAGTTCCGGTGGAAGGTTGACCATGCACCCCTGATATAAACAAACATACTCCCCCAAAATAACCCATAAGCTCCCTCAAACCAACAAATATGAATTGCCTATCATCCCGTAAGGTTGAAAGAATCATTTGTCAGTTTAAGTTCTGTTGAAGTATCATGCTTGTGAACGGTAGAAATAGTTGTTGTATGTTGTAGAAGAAGAAATGAAGAATACAGAGTAAAAAAACCACTTCCACATTAACTATGAAGTTCATACATCACCAGATTATGCTTTTGAAAATTTCCGTGATGACTATTTGAAAAATATAATCAAAATCAATATCTCATGAAAAAGGATGCCTGAAATAAGGATCATGAAATCCAAATAAGCATTGATCTCGTGAACTTAGTGTTGTGTTACCCTGGGAAACACATAACCACTAGATCACATAGATTACTAGTTAACACTTATTTTGAATCATTAGTCAATCATTTTCCAATAGTAGACCTAAGCGTTCAGCGTTGGCAATGTTATCACTGTAGATTTCCATTCGAATCATTGTAAATACTATTTATAGTATCACTCCAATAATCTCCAGAATGTTCCGCAATGTCACTTAGACATGCAATGTCACAAAGACATATATCAATTGTACCTTTTGTATCATTGAAAGTTTAATATACAATGTACTTTTGTTCCTAAAAGTATTTCACATTGAATATCAAATTGGCTCTAGACTCTTGTGCACTTTTAGTAAGCAAGGACTGGAGCATAATGTCCTTTATTCAATACCAACATTCTCGGAATGAGAAGTCGATAGATTATGCGTTAATCTCCGTGAGAATGAAACAAATACTTTTTGAAAGTATTTGAGTGTGCTAGAGGGTTGTACATTTGCATCACTGGGTCCATGATGTCTACTTCAATACCAGAAATCAACGAATGAAATCCGATAGATTATGAGTTGACCCGGTTTCTATCCTAGTGTAGGAGAAACACCCTTCATCTCTTCTTATAAGCCTCTCACTTTTCAACTCCAACCTTTTCATTGCTTAACATATGATCCTTCTTCATCATATTCTTGTCACTTTTGACATCTTTATCATTTTTCATTCATTCTTTTTCATTTAAAGCTTTTATCTCTTAAGTCTATTTGGTATTCGAAAAAATGTTGAGTTGCACTCAACTCCCATCACTAGACCTAGCTAAACTTCCTATATTGAAGGAAGGACACTGGGTAGATCAATTCCGGTTTCTGAAGATCATTTAGAGTAATTTGGGAGTAACTAAATCACAACCATACAAAAAACTCAATCAACATACACCAAGATAATTCCTTTAGAAAGAATGTCTCTGAAAACCATGATGAAAATCTAAAATCATATCAGAATTTTGATGATATCAAGAAAAAGTAGAACAACACTCTGTCCTATTTTTGTATGCGTGGCATTTCTTTCTTGCATACTTTTCTCTGTTTCTTTCCATGTTGCTGTTCTTGCTATTTTGTCACTTTTTCAAGTATACGATTTCTCAATTCTCTCTTTTTAATTTTTCCTTAAAAATCTCTCTTTCTATTTTTCATCATTCTCACTAACAACGTATGAAGAAGAAAATTTTGATTTTTTTTATGAAATTTGTCAATCATTGTAAAGACACTCTCCCTTAACATATGCCGAGAAACACTTTTAACATAAAGTTAAAAACGCAAAAATACGGATATATGAAGTTGAAATGTAAACAATTTTCTGTTTCCTTATCTTTTGAAAACTTTTCAAAAAAATTATTTGGACACTCCCCCTCAAAAAATACTGTATCTTCAATAAAACCTTTATGAAGGAGTTCCTCTTTGTACATCCGAGTCCTATAAGTCTTTAGAGGCAAAAATCATTTAAGCACTTTCACTTACACAAAGATTACATTGATTTGAAGAACTTTTGAAAATTGATTTTATCTTTTTAATACCACATTTTAAAATTCGAATCGATTGTAACTCATTGCCTTGAGATCATTGACATTTTCAAAAACTTTTTAAGATTCTGAAAAATATTTATTAATGACTCAAGTCAAAGAAGACTTCTCTTCTTTTATGAAAGATAAATGCACTGAAGCGTACACTTTCTTTTCTTTAAAGCACGGGTTATGTATAGAAATGTACACAAGCCATCAAGTTAAGCTCGGGTTGTAATATGAAATGATTACAAGCTATCAAATGAAGTTCGGGCATTATATGAACTATTCAACATCCATAAAATGAATTTCGGGTATTGATCTGAAGTAATCAATAGCCATTATAACTTAAATGTATTCCGGGTGTTAACCTGAAGTAGCCACAGCCAAAATGAAAACCAAAAATCTTTTTGAATTTTCTATAAAGATTTTAAACAAAATAAAATCTTTTTGTGCTTTCTAAAATTTTATAAAAGAAAATCTTTTTGTCTTTTCTTTCAAATTTTATGTAAAACAAAATCTTTTTGTATTTTTTTATCAGATTAAACAACAACTTTTGGTACCCACTTAAGCACATTGCTAACGGGTTTACCAAATATGGAGAACCAAATGTAAGGTGCATCAATTTGATACACATAATTTGAATTCCAAGGAGATTTGAAACCCGGTGTTTCATTTTGAAATAACGTTCTTGGAATAAATGGAGATTTAAAACTCTTCTTATTTGTCCATTTTGACTTATAAAACTTTGATGTTTCATTAGGAGTTTTAAAACTTCTCAAAGGTGTCAACACCGTTTTGAAACCCGGTGTTTCATTCGATGTTTTAACCTGTGAGGAAGATGAAGATTTCCATTTATTGTTGAAACTCGGTGTTTCCGTCTGAAAAAATCTTTTCGAAATGAATGGAAACCTTACATCTTTCACATTTTTCAAAACTAGATAATCTCTTGTACGCATTGAAAACATTTCACTTCTTGAATACTTGAACGGTTTGGAAATGTTTTCCTTTTTTCCCACACTTATTTTAAACTTTCTTTTTTCTCATGATTTTGATAAGCAAATGTTTCAGATGAATGTTGTTTCTTCAAATACTTCTTATCTTTTTGAAAAGAATAAGTAGAAACTTGAGAAACAACCTTTTTCTATTTTATTGAATCAAACAATCTTTTGTAATGCATTCTCAAATCATCGTTCTATTTTTCAAGTTTTTCACAAGAAGTTTCATGTTTCTCTTTCAACACATTATATGATGTTCTCAAATCATTGTTTTCCTTTTGCAACGAAGTGTAATTTTGAGATGCTAACTGCGATTTTAATACAACATTTTTTTTTTCAAGATTTGAAAAATACGTCTCAAATCTATCAGTTCTTCTTCAAATCTCTGGTTTGACATCATCAAAATCTTCGACTCGTTGTGCTAAAACCTTTTCCAACTTTAAAATCTTAGTCTCAAACACCTTTTCTCTTCATCAAACCATTTCATTTTATCCCCCATTTTCTTTACAAGTTCCAAATTATTAGTCTCAGACATTGAACTTGTAATGTGAATCTTTGAAACGTTTGATTCATATTCTTTCTCGATCATTTCAATCATTTTCTCAAGATAATTATCATGTATTAAAAACATAAACTTTGTTTCAAGTCTTTGTTTTAAAACATCATTTGAAGCCAACAAATCATTATACTCATTTTGCGTCGAAGAAGACATTTTTTCAAGAAATTTATTTTTAGCCAAAAATCTACACAACCGATGATTGAGTCACCTCTTGTGGACTTAAGTCTTACTGTTCCTGTATTCTCTCTAGGAGATGATCCAATTGCTTGTCTCAACAAGGTAATGGCTTTTCTAACAACTGTAGCTTCCTCAAGGTTCCCCTCAACCAATAATTAACTTAGAACTTCCTCGAATCCAAGAAACCAAGACACTATTCAAGATGGCAGGGTCACAATGCAATAAGTTCAGGGGAGACAAAGGCAAAATTATTCTAGTACTGGTTATAAGGGTAATGCTACTAGTTCTGGGGGAAACAATGCAAGTGGATAGGCAAGGTTTGTTAAATGCTACAACTGTTAAGGTGAAGGACATATGGCCAGACAATGCACTCAGCCTAAGCGACCAAGGAATGTTGCATGGTATAAGGATAAAGCGATGTTGGCTGAAGCTCAGGAAGCTGGACAAATTTTAGATGAAGAGAAACTCGCATTTCTTGCAGATCCAGGGATTCCAGACAGTCAAGATGTTTAGACAATCATTCCAAACAATGCTGCTTTCCAGACTGAGGATCTTGATACTTATGATTCAGACTGTGATGATATCTCAAATGCAAAAGCGGTTCTCATGGCCAATATTTCCAACTATGGTTTTGACGTTATCTCAGAGGTACCTCCTTCTGACACCTATCTTAATGATATGGAAAATCAAAGTGTGCATGCAATGCATGATTTTGAACAAACACCAGTTGTGGATGTTACAGATAATGAGATTACAAGTGATAGCAATATCATTCCATACTCTTAATATTTGCAAGAAAAACAACAGGCAAATATTCAAGATAATAATTTGCAGGCACAACAAGATTCAATGATCTTATCTGTGATTGAACAAATGTCAGAACAAATGATTAATTATGTAAATAATTGGGAAAAGGCTAATAAGGAATAGAATAATGAATCAGTAACCATTGAGCTTGAGAGATATAAAGAACGAGTCAAAACTTTTGAACAACATCTTAATATTGATTTAAGCAGTCGTGAAAAAATGATTAATTCTCAGATGGATGATATGATTAAAGAAAAGCTTACACTAAAAGAACAAGTTGACTCACTTAAGCAAAATCTTGCTAAATAAATCAAAGAAAAGGAATCTTTATTGCAAACATTCACTGTTTTTAAAAATGAATTCAAAGAAAAAAAATATATGGAAAATGAAATTGATTTAGAAAAAAAGATAAAGGAACTTGATAATATTATTTTTAAAGTGGGTCAATCTGCTCAAACAGTGCACATGTTAACAAAGCCTCAAGTTTTTTGAATCCTCAGCCTAGACAGCATATGAGAAAGCTTCAAGAGAAGTATCAGGACTACCTTTTCATAGTATGTCAGTAAAAGCTTAAAGGGTAGAACCAGAAGAACGGAGTAAGAGACATTCCATGGTCATACCATACCATGAGATAACATAAAATCTGTTTATTACAGACCAAGATCCTCGGTTTGGAGCATGCATATATTGATACATACTTGTTAACAGAAAAAGACTATGTCCAGGCCGATGAGGGGTAAACATATTGTAATCACCCACTACCTGTCGATATTTAACTGAATTAGAGAAAGCAACATTGTCATCTAAACTGAGGGTGCTCGAGGTAACCATGGGAGAAGACATGAGATTACAGTTAGAAAGACCAGCCCTTTGTAATAGTTCTAAAATATATTTCTTTTGAGACAAGAGAATGCCAAACCATGAGGATTAAATTTCAATACACAAGTAGTTAAGTGCCGAGACATTTTAATGCAAAAGCTTGATCCAAAGTTGATAAATTATATGTCGTTAGTGCCTTGTTTTATTGTAATGATGATGTCCTCATAATTATATCATGTGGAAAACTAGAAGGGGGGTTGAATAGTTTACCGCTTTTTAAATTAATGTTATGTTTGTTTATAAAAACTTAGATTCAATTTTATGTGAATTCACAATATGAACAATTAAACTAATCAAGTAAGTAATGACAAGATATAACATAAATATGCAAGATAAGAGATAAGAGATGGAAAGATCAAACCACAACATGAGGATTTATAGTGGTTCGGTAACGAAGCACCTCTTCGCCCTACTCCACTCCCCGAGCACCAACTCTCGAGAGTTCTTCAACTATGTCAACAACGCTCCCTTTAGGACGGAGAAAACAGCTTGCACAACTTAGCTTACACCAATTTCTGACACTAAGCGAAATGTCGAGTTCTAATCCTAGCTAGAACCAATCTATCACAACAAAACACACCACTTCACGACAATTCACAACTTGGCAACTTCACTTCACTACACACCTTTTCTTCACTTCACTTCACAACTTCACCACACAACTCCTTCACAACCTTTCTATACTTCTCTTCACAACGTCACTTCAACTAAACACTATCTTGATCACACCAATCTATCACTACTTACTAAGATCACCCTGATCTTACTATACTTACAATGATCACCACAATCTACTTAATATACACAACTACGATACACACCTTCATAATATACATAAATGATTTACAAGATATGATACAATTGCAACAATGTTGCAAGGACACACACTAAGCTATAATACTTCTTCACTTGATAGTAGGAAGTATTCTTCTCTTGCACTTGAGGATCAAAGCTTGGATCACATGGAAACAAAGCTTTATGATTAAATGATCAAAGGAATGAAAGGAGAGTATAAACTGATTTAGAACAGAAAGAAAGTGTGTGCAAAAGGTGAGAAAATCAATAGGGAATAGTCCAGTATTTATAGACAAACTGATGAGAATTCTAGTCTGGCCGGCCCCTTTAATTATGGTGCCGGTCCCCTTAATAATTAAGGGGGCCGCCCAGCCTGGACGCTCCTTTTTTGTCTTTTCTGAGGGCGGTGTTTTCTGGAACATTTCTAGTCGTTTTTAGGTAGAAAATTTGAATTCAAAATATTTATTTTGAATATAACATTTCTTTTAAATCTAAAAATATTTTGTAGAAGTTATAAAAATGTTTGTGACATTTTTATAAAAAATGTGAGGTTGAATAAAAATTCCTTTCATCATAAAATGCATTAAACATTTATTTATTCATACCTTTAAGTGATTAAATTTTCGAAATGAAAATTTACTACTAATTACTTGTTTACGAATAATTTTTCATTGATCGTTTTTACATTTTGTAATTATCAAAACGTAGGGAGGTCGAAAAATATTAATAACGTTTTTAGGCATTATATCTATCAACATATTATATATACTTAGAACTTAGCATATGTCCTTATTTTCTTCTCATTCACCACAACAAAAACACAAAACTCTCCCATTTTCCCAAAAGTATTTTGGCAGCCACAAGGTCCCAAGCAAGGGTTTTTCAAGCTTTGGTTAAGGGTTATACAAGATTAGAAATTCTAAAGGGTTTAGTAGTAAGCAAACATAATTTGGGGTTTGATTTAGGTGTTAAGCTAGCTAATCTTGTCATACTTCATCTTTAAGGTTTCATAATCTTTCTCATATTTTTATTACTCGTATTTTGTTATGAACATCTTGATTACCATGTTATATCACCAACTAGTTGTTATTTTAAAAGATTTACAAAGAAAACAAGTAAATGTCTCATATTTATAATTACTTGAAATAAAGTGTTAAATAAATTATACGCATGATTATACACTTAGAAATATTTATTTTGACACATTACAAGTACTTGCTAAAATATTAGACTTTTGTTAAATTGGTAGTTTATAAACTAGCTTAGTTAGTTATATATTTAATTTCATGTTCTTAGTATTTTAGTTAATATTGTTGAAGTGTTGGATAGGATTAAGGTAGATTGGATTTGTTGTTATAATGGATAATTGAGAAAGTGGATGAAAGGATTAGGTTAGAAGGATTTTTGTTGTTGAGAATGAGGTTAAATTAATAGATTTGAAAATGTACGAAACAGCCCAAAACAGTCCGCGTGTTAGAGATGGGTTAAAAATGTTTTGACAAGTTAAAACTCTAAAAATATGAAATAGTATACTTAAATACGATTCCGTGGATATAAAGAACGCGAAAAACGGACTTAAAACGAAGAAGTTATGGCCGTTTAAAGTTTGGCGAAACTTAAATATTTTTGACAGCTTTTGCAAAAACTGTGAACATTCTGATCTGATTTCAAATTGAGGTTTTGACCCTATTCGGGTCTGAATCAGCTAAAGTGTATAAAAGAAAACTTGTCCGGAATGATTTTTCGCAAAAATATGGAATATTTCTATTGTCATGAATGTATATAACGAGGAGTTATACTCCGTCAAAGTGGGACTATTTTTCGGAAAAATTAATAAATTTCATGCACACATTTTGCTAAGTAATAAAGCTGTTAGGATTTTATATTAGTGTTTTCGGGCCCGTTCGGGCTACAAAAACCTTAGGAAATAATGTAGTAACACTTATATAATATTTATACACGTCGAAAACTTTATAAATATTATTTCGTAAACTATTTAGACTATTAAATTGACTATATGAAAATACTAAAAATGTGTATACTTATATATTAAAGTGACGAACTTGACGTAGACATTATTTTGACTTATAAAACAAAAGCACAAACTATTAGGTGGTGATATACCGTTATAACATATAGTGCATCATTTTATTTCGCTTGCATTATTCTAAATCGACATATAATTAAATAGGTTGCGTGCCGGACATATTGTGACGATTTCCTTTGTTGATTTCCTAAAATCAATACTTTTCACTTAAGGTGAGTTTATAGCCCCGCTTTAACTTGTTTATCATTGTTTTACAAATCTCGGGGTGAGATACATTGCTTGTTTTTACGTATGGATGCAAGTACTTTACTTTCTTTCTAAATGATTACGGATTAGCCTAAGTAGCGATAATCCACTATGCCTGAATTATCATGAATCGTTAATTACTTGTGTAAGCGCGAGTGTTATAAATAGATCTATTGAGATTGGCATCCCCGTCCAGGATTGGTGCCAACAAGGCCAACAGAAGTATACCATGTCGGATTGCAGGTGTCTCACTTTGGACACTCCCTAGGGTACTTTGATTGCATTAAATTACATACATAACTTTGTCTAGTTTCGGTGTCATGAGCTTAGTGCAATCGTAATTACTTTTCGTGATATTGTGCGCATTACATTATCACACTCTTAGAAATCTTACGGTACAACCTTTATACTTATCTAAACCTATGAACTCACCAACTTTATGTTGACATTTTTAAGCATGTATTTCTAAGGTGCCTAACTTGCTAAGGTGTAATTCAAGTGCTTTGGGTCTTCATGCATTCAAGACTATATTTTCATAGACTTTTCATGCACTACTTGTCCTTGTTGTATTTTTTAACTATGATTTCCATTTGATGCAAACTTAGGACAACTTGTTTTTAACTTATTTATTTAAATGAAACAACGAAGTTATCTTTAAACGACTCATGTAAAGGTCGTTCTTTAATATCTTGTGCTTATGTATTATGAAGTAATGCTCCCAATTACCTTTCCGCTGCTACATATTTTGGGGGTGTTACACATATGACCATATTCTTGTCATATACCCTTATTAAATATTTTGATGCAAGCATATGACCATATGCTAAAAACACCATATGGACATATTCTTGTCATATGCCATTTATTAAATAGTCTGATATAACCATATGCCCATATGCTAAAATTCGCATATGACCATATACTTACTGTAGAAAATTACAAAGACTAAATTTTGAACCACTTTTGGAAAATTGATTTCCATGACTCGTAACTCGACGAAACTTTACAGAATTCTTTAATATAGCATAATACATAATTTTCATAAACATTTACGGTTTAAACGACCCACGAACACATACTTTAAGGGGTTTACCAAACACACATTTTGACCCATTGTTAAACAAAATACTTAAACAATACTCATGACATTTAATTCAAAACCATGACCATGGACTAGGCACTTGACAACAACATTTACAAAACCAATTTACTTAACTTAAGCAACAACTTGGGGGTTCAACATGATTGAGATCGGTATCTACTTCTAACATCTTACGCATAGTCCAAATACTTCAAATCCGTTTACTTTTCATTGAAGGACTTAACCAAAGCCTTACCTTCATTACATAGAACCTACAAAAGGCAACAACTAAAGAGTAAACTTATGCTTAGTAAGTAACCGGGTTAGAACATGAATAATAAATCTATTACTCATACTTGTAACATGAACATACACCATTAAACACCATAACTATTATCATTCAAACCTTAACTATAAAATACTATAACATGCTTTAACATAACATCAATCATATAGTAATTCCAACACATACCTTGGTTAATCTACAACTAAAGGACTAACACACAATCATCTAACTAATCAAGCCTCTAATCATACCACACTTTCTAAGCCAAGTCTTTCAATTCCTAACACCATCATTCATAATCACAATATGATAACATCTATATTATACATATCATAACCAAAGTTACTTACCTTGAGTCCAAGCTAAGTTATCAATACATCATCTCCATTCCTTGCTTGATTCCTAACCATAATCATCATACATCATAAACACTTTATATACTTAAAAAATAAAGGGTTTCTAGTTATACCTATAACATACCCATCTTCTTTATAACATTCATATGATCATTGCCATGATCATATAAGAAAATCCCCAATTTTAATAAATTAGTCATATCCCATCAAAGAGACTTAACCCATAATCATTATAACCTCATTAGTTGGCTTGAAAACATCATTTTACCCAAAATCCCTAAATTTGGTACATAAACCCTAACTCATAAATTACCAATTCGACTTAATTAGAAGGTTACTTACTTAATAGGGACACTAAAAAGTATTGTAGGCTTGCATAGCACTTCATAATTCTTCATCTAAAGATCATCACTAGCTCATTTTCCCTCTCTACTCCCTTTTGGTTTGACACAGACCCAACACACAAGAAACATATGGAGTTGTGTGGAAGGTCCTAGGATTATTCTAGGATTAGTTAGTCGCATCTTTGGTCCTTTGGCAATAGTGGTCACTTAAGTACTATTCCTTCATGATTGTGACACATTAATCTTTCTAAAATCATTTACAATATATATACTTATACACGACTATCGGGTTTGTCTAACCAGTCACGTAACATATTCAAACTTACAAAATTCATAGTCAAACTTACATGATGGCATTCTTGTAATATAATACTTAAAAACTGGTTTTGGGGTGTTACAGATGCGTACTCAATTGATTGACTACGAATTCTTTTACGATAAAGTTCTGACTTACTGCGATTCAAAGAGTGCAATTGCAATCTCGTGCAATCCAGTACAACACACTTGAACCAAACATTGATGTGAGGTATCACTTTATTAAGGATCATGTTGAAAAAGGAATGATAGAGTTATATTTCATTAGTACTCAATATCAACTTGCGGATTTATTTACGAAATCTCTACTTAAACCTTGATTTAAGTTTTTTGGTCGAGAAGTTGGGCATGATGAGTCGTGAAACTTAAATTCTTTACCACGAAATGAAATTTCTTTTATAAAATTTAGAAAATACAAAAAGATTTTCTTTTATAAAATTTAGAAAATACAAAAAGATTTTCTTTTACAAAATTTAGAAAATACAAAAAGATTTTTTTATAACAATTTTAGAAAAGACAAACAGATTTTCTTTTATACAGAATCTTATAAAAAATTAAAAAGATTTTTAGTTTCTATTATGGTTTTTGGCTACTTTAGGTCAACACCCGGGCTACATTTTAAGTTATAATGGCTTGTGTACATCTCAGTGCACAACCCGTGCTTTTTAGAAAAAGAAAGTGTACGCTTGAATGCATTTATCTCTGAAAAGTAAGAGAAGTCTTTGTTGAAATTAGATATAAATTCCAATTTTGGTGTAAAGATAGTGAGATACTTGATTTAGGATTGATGTGCTTAATTGTAAATAGTCTAGGGTCTAAAAGTGTATTTATTATATACTTAGCCACATCACTAAGTATATAATAAGGTCTAACGACCACCAAATGATGTAACAACTTCCATACCAACTCATTTGTATCAATATCAATGACAAAAGGATAATTATAGAAATTTTCTCTCAAAAACACACACACTAATACACCTTCATTTACACACACTAGTCTATCAATCAAGATCCAAATGCTTAATATGTGGTATCAAGAGCCAATGATTGCAGATTAGTGATTCATTCGAGTGTTTGCATGCGTTTTTGAGATTAAGGAATTTGTTTGAGCTTATTTTTGTGCTTATTTCGTGCTTTTTGAGCTTATTTTGATCATAAACACTTTACGTCTCATTTTTAAACGATACATAAGATTCATATTTATGTTATACTCAAAAAATGACGTGAAAGTTGTGACTTTTGTTTCATGTAACGTGTTTAGCAAAAAGTTAGATCAAAAATTATATTTTTTTGGACTTTTGAAAAGTTGTTACAAACTTTCGGTAACCATTTTTGAGTGTATTTGATACTTTCGGAAAACTGTGAAACAGTTTCGGTAACCGTCTTTAAGCTTGTATAACACTTTCAGAACACAGTTTTTCACTTCCGGTAACCGTTTGGAGCTTATTGTGATAGATTTACGGAATTTTTGGTGGTTTCAGAAGAAAAACGGTTACTAACAGGTTTTGAAATTTACGAAAGTGATAAGTTTCGAAAAAACAGTTATTTTTTTACGAAAGTGATAGGTTTCGGAACAAAAGCACTTATTTTTACAAAAGTGATAGGTTTTGGAACAAAAGCAGTTATTTTTACGAAAGTGATAGGTTTCGGTAAATTGAACTTTTGGAAATTTGACTTTCAGAATGTAGAGCTTGCGGAATTTTGGGCTTACGGTAATTTTGAGCTTTCAGAAATTTGAGCTTTCGAAAGTTTTGGCTTACGGTAAATTCAGTTATGGAATTTAGGCATTTGAAATTAAGAGGTTTTGGAATTAAGAGGTTTTAGAATTAAGAGGTTTGAGAATTAAGACTATTTAGGAATTAAGAGGTTTTGGAATTAAGAGGTTCAATCAGGAAAACTTGAGTAAATTTTAATTTCAAAGGTAGTCTTAATATCAGTTTTTTACGTCAAATTTAACTTTTGGTATAATAGTGAAAATTTTGGCCTTAAATTCAAATTTTTGGAACGAAATTCAAATTTTTACGGTCCAAATTGACATTAAAATTTAACAACTTCAAATTTTTTTTACTACTCTTAAAATTGAACTATAAATTGAATTTCAAAGTTTTTGCGAATTATCTTTTGCCAGGAAATTGCGAGATTTTAAATTTATAGAAAATGAGTTTAATTGAGCAAAGGCATTATAATCGAATTATTAATGCCTATCTCGACCGTGTGATGGTTAACCTCGGTGGTGAGCTTGTAAGGCTTCAACAACTTCAAGTGCAACTTCGAGCATTTCAAAGTGAAAATGAACATCTAAAGTCAAAAGCCGTTGATTCTACAACGATTCAAACTCTTCAAGTGCAAGTTACAGAACTTAAAAGTGAAATTGAAGGTTTGAAGTTATCGGTTAAAGAACTTACAAAGGCACATAAACTTGTAGAAGTTACTTTGAGACAAAGAGATGAAATAGTTTATGCTCAGTTTGAGAAAATGCGATTATTGGAAGAACAAACTGAGACATTTCATGAGGTACAATCTGAATTCGATTTAGATATCTGTCATGACACACAAGATAACTCAGAAAAGGGTTTGATTTTGAGTTTTTAAACACAATTAAAAGAAACTGATGAATTGGTTGTACGATTTTCAGATGAAAAATATTTTGCTTAAAAGAAATTGAGAGCTTAAAGGTTGAAATAAAAAGTTTGCAAACTGAAAATAAAGTTCTAAAATCAAAAGAAACTGAGTTAAAAAATCTTGGAAAGTGTACGGTGATAAAGAATCTGCGTTGTTTGAAAAGATTGATCAAATGAAATCTCAAGTTTCGGAACTTTTGGTAAAACTTCAGATTTTAAATCAAGAGATGAAACAGCAAATCGTTATTTTTGAAGAAGATAAACAAATATTTTTGGCTAAAAATAAATTTCTTGAAAAAATGTCTTCTTCGACGCAAAATGAGTATAATGATTTGTTGGCTTCAAATGATGTTTTAAAACAAAGACTTGAAACAAAGTTTATGTTTTTAATACATGATAATTATCTTGAGAAAATGATTGAAATGATCGAGAAAGAATATGAATCAAACGTTTCAAAGATTCACATTACAAGTTCAATGTCTGAGACTAATAATTTGGAACTTGTAAAGAAAATGGGGGATAAAATGAAATGGTTTGATGAAGAGAAAAGGTGTTTGAGACTAAGATTTTAAAGTTGGAAAAGGTTTTAGCACAACGAGTCGAAGATTTTAATGATGTCAAACCAGAGATTTCAAGAAGAACTGATAGATTTGAGACGTATTTTTCAAATCTTGAAAAACAAAATGTTGTATTAAAATCGCAGTTGGCATCTCAAAATTACACTTCGTTGCAAAAGGAAAACAATGATTTGAGAACATCATATAATGTGTTGAAAGAGAAACATGAAACTTCTTGTGAAAAACTTGAAAAATAGAACGATGATTTGAGAATGCATTACAAAAGATTGTTTGATTCAATAAAATAGAAAAAGGTTGTTTCTCAAGTTTCTACTTATTCTTTGCAAAAAGATAAGAAGTATTTGAAGAAACAACATTCATCTGAAACATTTACTTCTCAAAATCATGAGAAAAATGAAAGTTTAAAACAAGTGTGGGAAAAAAGGAAAACATTTCCAAACCGTTCAAGTATTCAAGAAGTGAAATGTTTTCAATGCGTACAAGAGATGATCCAGATTTGAAAAATGTGAAAGATGTAAGGTTTCCATTCATTTTGAAAAGATTTTTTCAGACGAAAACACCGAGTTTCAACAATAAATGGAAATCTTCGTCTTCCTCACAGGTTAAAACATCGAATGAAACACCGGGTTTCAAAACGGTGTTGACACCTTTGAGAAGTTTTAAAACTCCTAATGAAACATCAAAGTTTTATAAGTCAAAATGGACAAATAAGAAGAGTTTTAAATCTCCATTGATTCCAAGAACGTTATTTCAAAATGAAACACCGGGTTTCAAATCTCCTTGAAATTCAAATTCTAAGTATCAAATTGATGCACCTTACATTTGGTTCTCCAAATTTGGTAAACCCGTTAGCAATGTGCTTAAGTGGGTACCAAAAGTTGTTTAATCTGATAAAAAAAATACAAAAAGATTTTGTTTTACATAAAATTTGAAAGAAAAGACAAAAAGATTTTCTTTTATAAAATTTTAGAAAGCACAAAAAGATTTTCTTTTGTTTAAAATCTTTATAGAAAATTCAAAAAGATTTTTGGTTTTCATTTTGGCTGTGGCTACTTCAGGTTAACACCCGGAATACATTTAAGTTATGTTAGGAAAATATTGTAAACAGACTTAATATTGTTAGTATTAAAGTTAAGTCTGTTAGTTATAGTTAGTACTGATAGA